>CAJDSM010066834.1:0-12689 GCA_903981925.1 Ostrea lurida | reverse complement strand
GGAGATTTTGCAACATATTGGCTTTATTTTGTTTGGAATCTGTAAGATATAAAGCGTTAACCTAACTACTCTTTGAAAACGGCGAGAATCTTCGCCAAATTTTCTACCAGCCTTTTCCGGCACAATATAATTTTATTTCTTTATGTTTTTTTCTTTTATTTCGGCGTTGTACGGGATACGATAAATACGAGAACTCAGAAATTAAGCTAGGAACTTCTTAAAAAAACAACTAGTATGGGTCAGTTGTTAAATGTATGATATATATTCATTACTGATTGACGCCATAGTCACGATTCAAATCATATTCATTTCAGTTCACTACCACTAAATCCACAATAGCTATGCTCACCCACTTCACAATGGAATTATATAATTTATCTGACCAAATAATCTGTTTAGGTGAATACATATATATATATATATCCAAAGTCAAGAGGAGAGGTCAACTACCGAAACCATGAGAAATACTAATTAAAACTAAAAACCAATGCATAACATTAATGAATAATATTTATAAACTGTGGTTTTCTGGCGATTTTGCACCAGGAAGCAAGAAATACAGTGGGAGGACCAGGTGAACACGTTACAGCCGGATTAGTCGTAGTAAAACCCTTCGGCCACCCACGCTTCAAAAAAATCCATCAAATTTTGTTCATATCATTAATTCCTTCAGAAATAAATAATATACAGTTAAGACAACAGAGAAAACAATAAACGTGCCAAGAGATAAACAATCGTTTAGAATTATGTTGATCGATCTGTTTGTGTTGAGGGGAAAGAGAGAGAGAAGAGAATGATGTGAGAGAGAGAGAGAAGCAGATGGTTGAATGGAGAGTGAGAGAGAGAGAATGCTAGCATGTAGATAAGAGAGAGATGGGAAGTAGTAAAAGCAGTTGTGGCTGATACATGTATATTGTTAACAAAGTAAACATTCAGCCCAACTGATTAGATACGACAACTATAAGGTGATATGCATGGGAAATCCACTTTGATACTTGCAAAATATGCACATTACGATTCTATTTCTTCCTTGCAAATCCCTCTAGATATTCTCAAAGTGACGGCTAGACCCAACACTACGCATCCAGTACCACGAGCTTCCCAGTGCACCCCTTTCCCAGAAATTAGCCAATCGAATGGATACTTGAATTTATGCAATTTTTTTCAAAGTTGAACATTGGGAGGACTTTTTGGAAATTTTTACAATATCTGCAACGAAGAAAAATAGCGAGTTTACTTTAGTTGTATATATTATTCTTGATATCAATGTTTGTTTGTGACTTCGGTTTCCTGTTTTTTTTCTTTCTTTTAATTACTCTCGGGGATGCAGCCAGAAAAAGTCTGTTTACAAACGAAACAATTGCTATTGCACTTTACTTCAAGGGGCGCAGCCGGCGAACAGAAAAAAGTACATGACCTTTGGATGTATTAACACACACGGAACGATTTTCTATAACATGGAATGAACAAAGCTCGATATTGAATATTTCGCAGTTTTTCAAATCCGATACGTGAAAGGGGAATTTTTGTGTGTCGTAGTAGTGTGTGTGTGTGTGTGTGAAAACAGACTACAAAATATGATGGTGTGTGTCTTGTTTATGCAACTTATCATATAACAAATTCTTAGATCTATCTTCTCTTTATGCGATTAAATATACTTATTATATTTTATAAATTAATTTAGACTTATAAAAAATTTGGTGTATTCAAGAAGGCTTCACATGAACTTATATTACAAGGTTGATGAAATTTAGCTAATGTGTAATTTTAGAGATTCAGAATCAAGGCCTGATAAAAATGCGCATAAAGTTGACGAGTTTTAGGAGGAATTTTCTCCACTGTCTTGGACAGAATGGTGCAGTTACGTAGTAAGTCGTTGGAAACTATTTTATTTTTCTATAAATATCCACTGTTTCCCCAAGTGAAGGTGTTACGAAACCATCAGCTCCACGTTTAATAAATAGAATGATTATGAAATGAATATGAGAAGGATATCCCATGTTAACATTGAGATGTAGCATTTTCAAAAAACTTGGACTTAACTTATGGGTACCAGTCTAATCGCTAAGTTTCTAAAAAGGGATGTTTGACATGATTAACAAACTTCCCTCTGTATCCTCATCTGCTTTATTTCTGGTGAGGATAGGAAAGCTCAGTGGTTTAACAACACAATGGAAAAGTGTTATCTACATCTATTCCAACCATTGTAATCTAATTGCCTATCTACATACTAGGAGTTAAAAGGGAGCCAAGGAGGAAAGATCTCTTCATAAAGGGACAGGAGGATTGACAAAAAAGTGCCTTGCATCTATTTTAGGGTACTAGAAGAGCAAAGAGGCCTGGGCTGGCATACAACAAAGCTACGAAAGGCCGCATTGAAGCATAGCAAGGATAACCATACCGTTGAAACGACGCCTGCTGGAGGGTCAATCTCGTAAGTCAGTATCACTGGACCTTGTATAGACTTCGTGAAATATATTTTATTGAGCAAAAACAAGGGGCCAGACCAGTTTACATTAGGTATGGGATAGTTAATCAATTTCTCCATCGAGATCAAAAATTTTCTCTGGCCAGAGATTCACATTCTATATTTCACTCCACCGGCTGGAGGGGTCACACACAATCCCACCATTGACAGAAAACTAAAGCAGGTGGAAAATTCAAAAAATGAATTGGGATGGCCGTTTTCATTCCATGGATTTACTTTTTAGGGCATGATTTTACTTATTTGTCGTGAGAGGTTTAGCTATTATTAAATGGCATCACCTTTGTTTGTGAGCGTCCACACATCCATAGGGTACAACACACGCTCGCAAACAAAATAATCAATGTGAAATAATAAGATTAAAAAAAAAAACAAACCACATGGAATGGGCTTCAGAATTTCCTATGGATTACTGTTTTAGACTCACTGGTTGTTTAGAAATCACAGATCAAGTTACACTTGAGGAAGTACAGGAGTGGGAAATTATAATCCAAGCAGGATTGTCCGGGGAATATCTGTATGGTATGTCTAAAGGTATCCAGATATACCATGAACTTCAACCGAGTTTGATAAACAAAAAGACCAAACGAAAAAAAAAAAAAAAAAATCAGCATCTCACTAGACACTTAGTTACATTTGGTGCTTATAGTGAAACCAGCACTATATTAGCGATTACTCATAAGGACCAATTATAGAAGTCTTTCATGTCATGATATAGTTGTGGGACATTAATAAGGACTACTCTGTTCATATTGGTAACATAGATGCAAGGCGTGCTAAACTATACGAAGCAATAATTGTTCTGTTACTCCGCATAACGACCAAGCTATGGACGAATCCCCACTAGTTTAGCGGGACAGTATCTGTCAAAAGTAACCTGTCTAACTCTTGTGCTATTCTTGCATAAAAGGGCGTAACCACAGTTCTGCTTAAGTCACATACTGTCATTTCTGAATAAACTGGAAACCACCAGCCTCCTAGCACGTAGAAACTGCACACAACTGAACCGATTTACCTAGATAATATGCTACCCAAATCCCTAATGTTTACATTGCCAAAGTCAATGTTCTCCCATAGAATGCTATTCACGATGTTAAATATCTGTGGGAAATGCAGGGAGCGGCATTAGGCATCCCTAGGCAATCAACGCGTGTTACCACTAATTTTAGTCTACGTTACTCACACAAATAAGAAGGGACTAATTATCATGCCTGAAATATATATTACGTACAGAACCACCCAAGCCTTGCACATCAATGCGTTTCGTATCGAAATAAGAGAGGGTGAGGAGGAGGGGATATATAGGATATCACTCCTGTACATTCGTGCAGATTACCTAGTTCTTCCGTGTCCACCCGTATGGTAATGCAACCTTGTCCTTGGTAGGTAAACCTATACCCATGATTATTGGGCAACGCGGAGGATGTAATCTTATGAAGTATGGAGCCAGTTGCCACTATAGTAAATGACACCTGACTTTTTTATGGACCTCGGGAAGGTAAAACTAATCGTTTATTTAACATGATATAGTATTCGGGCTATGTCTTGTATGGGGTTCTGTTCACATGTTTCGGTACCGGGGAGTGGTAGCCATCACTTGGAGGACGAATTTTGTCTAGTGTACTCTGTTTGTCGACTGTCTAGGTGTGCTGATCGTGGTGTCGAGAAGGCCTCTTTGACAATGGGCATGCGCCGTGCGTCAATGGCCATCGTTCGGAGGCTCGTGATTTTCTGTCGATAATAAGAGGATTGACGAGTGTAGTCGCTACTGCATTTTGTGGCCTTGTCTTTTGCCACTTTTGGCCTCAAGTCAAAGGGTGTAAGTTTCTGACAGGGATTTTGAGCTTGGTTTGAATGTGTTGCTCAATCACTACTATGGGTTATGGCCAATATCAAGATAACATTGAATATGGACTATCCATTAGATGTCACGAAGGGCAACCGTCAAAGCTTGATGGGGGTCTACTAGACACACTGTCATTTCTGTTGTGGTTTAAGCGTGCGCCTTATTAGATCTTCCTTGTTCGTTTAGAACTTTAGCTGACTCAAATGACGCAGTTGAGAATTATTGTGCGGCGGGGGTGGGTAGCTTATTGTAGGGTTGTTGCAACTCCGAGATGTGCTCTGGTGTGGATAGGCTAGGACTAGCCGTATATCTTCACAGTTATTCATAGGTACCGATGAAATCATTTAATCCGATCTAAAATGTCAACACATCATTAGTTGTCATTAATATAGAACTCTCGATGTTCGGAAGTAGCTCGTGTCTTTCCGATAAAAAAAAATAATATAAAGGTAAAGAGGCGAGTGTGGCACCTCATCTGACCGGCTCATCTAAAGTACAAGTTTCTTCTTTGGTACACAATCACCGCTGTGCATTAGCACAAAACGCCGTTCAGACAGGTTCTGTGGATAAGTGATTATGAGCTACTTCTCTTGCAACCCAGCTCGGCATTAGACTCATATTTGTGATAGTACAATCAACGGGTCTTTTTTTTGATAGATATTGGACCCATAATGCACGGAGAAATTTACGAAAAAAAAAGGACCCCGTGTCCGTGCAGTATGTTGTGGCACGCATAGTAACGATTGCAATTGCTAAAAGCTATGTTTGTGACTGGCGTCGCCATAAGCAGTATGCTAAATTTTATGCAGTGCACGGTCGCCACACGCAAAAAGATTTGGTGTGACAGACCATCAATCCAATTATGTGAATAAAATCAGCTCTTGACTCCATATTCACACATATCACAAATTAAAGATTAACAAAAAAACATTTAACATTCATACGAAATCTTACCTCACACGAAGGGAGGCCCATGGGCCACATCACGCTCACTGAGCACAGCTGCTTCACTAAGAAGAGCAGTAGTTGGATTAGAGATGTACCACTGTGGACTAAATCTAACATGGTCGTCGGAGGCATTATCTGAACCAAACTAAAGGGTCGTACTCATATCAGGAAGCTTCAGGTACAATCCCACTACTGGGGTTCTGTTTCAAGGAAAAAGATTGTTAAATTTGAATTTCCTATATGACATGTTTGCATGTAAAACTTTGATCCCCTGAGTTGGGGCCCCATCGTACCCCCCGAGGGGTCATGAGTTGAACAAACTTGAATCTCCTCTATATCAGGAAGTCCATATAATATCAACTTTCCGGGGGCCAACAGTGTTGGTTCTTGTGAAGAAGATTTTTTAAAGATTTTCCTAGTATAATCATATGTACAAACTTTCCGCCATCCCTATTGGGGCCCCATAAGTACCCCGGGGGTCATGATGATAACCGAAAAGCTTTTATACCTTGTGAATCTCCTACATAATTTCCAGAAAATTGATATAAGTCGCCATATAAATTTCAGCATTTCGCTGGCACAGTGGTTCGTTTGACCAGAACCGATTTTTTATCCATAACTTTAAGATTATCACTATGTATCATATAGTAAAGAACACTTGAGCTGTCCCCAAAAAATTCTTAAGCGTATGTTTTTCGGGCCTGTCTCCCCATCGAAGTTACCCCGCGGAAGGCAGCGTCACGAGGCAAGTATGGTGAACAAAATTCTTGAAAACTCCTCTATATAGCAGGAAGAATTCCATGATAAATTTAACAGACTATCCCGACGCACCCAGATCGAGGTTCCTTCAGAAGGAAGATAGTATCTGCTTTAAAGATCTAGTTTTAATATCCCATATATAAATCAATAATGTAAAACTTTTAGATACCCTATTAGAGGCAACACAGTACGTACCCACATCAGGGGAGTAATGAATTCTCTTTGAACGCAAACCATTGGAACTTTGTCTTCCACTTTTATATTTTTAGAGAATTAAGCTTCCATTAGCAACATATTTTCGTCATGCTACTATTTCCGGTCCCCAGTGGGTTCTTGAGAAGAAGATTTTATAAGAAGGATTTTCCTGTATAATTAATTTTCAGAGTATTTATATGGCAGGAAGCCATAAAACTATGATCCCCTAATAGTTTGTAAGATTGCGAACATCTCCCCACAAATATACTTGTAATTGGGTATTAAACACCCGAGAAGAGTGAAGGTTCATTGGTAATTTGGCATGACAATTTAGACTTGATCATATTCTATCCACCTGGCTTACATATTCATGGAGAGGACTTTCCAATAATGTCTTAAATTAATGGTTGATTCCATGAGCTTTCCATTCTGAGTTAGAACATTTATCGCACACAATATGCAAGCTATTCATAATGGTAATTTATTGCATGGTGAGAAGATAAAGACGTCTACTATTATACCTTAGATATATTAATTGTATAAACAATTCTTGCTAGGATATTTGAGTTTACTACATCATAATATCCCTAATCTTTGTAATCGTACTCTGACTTTCTCAAATTAACAATCTAATTTTCATATTTTGCTTTCTCGCAATCTTAGGTACCTTTCTAGTCCTCAAACGAGACCCCTTCTACCGATTAACACGCTACATAGAGACGGTCACAAATCTGACAGATGTTCTGTCTCAATATTAGATTTTGAGATTACTCTGCCGATAGAAGGCCACAGATTATTCGTACTGAAGCAAGTCTAAAAAGTCTTTTCGTTGTTTATTTGAAATTTCCCCATTATAAGAATTCTTACACAACCCAACTATTCGTATCATGGCGGCACCCTATGGAAAGACAATTTCCCCATTTTCAGGTACCCGCTTCCTGTTGGGAATTTAAAAATTATCTAGCTGGCCATTGAGAGGATTAAATTTTCGTTGTTATTCAGAGTCTATGCTACCATCCTATTGGAGAAGTGTCACAAACAAAGATTGGTATACTAGTATGGTATAGAATGATTTTACCTATGTTGAACGAAAATAACATTTATTCTGGTGCAACCAGCCTTACTACCATGATCTTTTTGACTATTTTTTCTGTAGACTTTTATCTCCAATCCTTTCAAATTTGACATGGACATGAATGGAGTCGTGATAAAGAAGTCCCAATGTCATCTTTTGGAGAAAACTTATAAAATACTCTCTTGCATAAAGCTTTCGTCCCGACACTATGAGCTCCCTTCCACATATGGTCTAATGTTTGTGGTGAGTAACTGTACCAATATACCAAGTCTTATCATTGGTTCTTGTCGGAATTTAGGTATTGTGTGTGCTTGCACGATTCTTGTATTCTCGATACGCCAAGAGACCCCTAACCATTGCAGGCGCGTTGATATTATCATCTGTTCTGGGAGATTTCAAGTAGCGCGGAGTCAACTAATACGCGCAGTTAAGAGATCCGAAATCCGAATGCTTTCTACGAATTCATTCATTTAGGCAAATTCACGGTCGCATTAATTGCTGTTGCTGAAGATTGAGCAAAATATATTTACAAGTTGTACTTTGCTTCCTTTCTTAACCTGCCTTTGTTAGACTGTCATCTAGTACAATACCATGCGCGAATTTGAAATCGATGGGTATCCCCGTAAATATTTTACTTTTGTATACAGACTAAGGGCTTCACGGAGCGGTTGTATTAACCTCGGTCAGCAAGAGGATGCTTCTCCTACTATGGACACTCTGATTCATACTTCGTTTTTGTCGTGACAGTGAATGTGTGTCGCCCTACCACTCGGAATTTGTATGTTATGATTTATTTGTTCCGGGGATTTATGAATTGACGTTTAACGAGTGTAACTTTACGAATATTTTTATATATTACTTTTATAAATTTAAAAGATTAATCATTCGATTTTTAAAATGTTAACTCTTGTTACCGTATCCATAATCATAGCTTCCCTGTAATTAGATTACGTGTGAATTAAATATCCTAAACATATCAAATTATATATATATATAAAACAAATTTAAGCAGGAACTCGGAGAGGCGACAGTACCGACAGCGGATGGAGATATACCCAAATATAGGCAGAGAGTACAGATGTGTTACACGAAGGACGTAAATCATATTCCCTCCAAAAAGATATATACAAAGTTGAGGTGTTACAAGTCATCACGAGTTGCACTTGACCTACTTATGACTTACGTCACTCCTCAAAACCACGTCGGCCGCTAAAAGAACCTGGTTCATATAGCTTGTGTTTCTATAGTGTCTTTAATCTAATATTATAAAAAATTGACAGGAATATATCATAATACCTTCTTATATCTGTACTTCTCAGATTCCTCAAATATTATCAAGTATTTAGCATGACAAACATTCAACAATAAAAAGACACTTACGAATCTATATCCAATCTTTGATTATGCACCAGATACTCAAAATTTACAACATATAATGAAATGGCATCAAAATCGGAGAAACGTCACTTGCTCCTAGCTAACGACCCACGCTCGTTCGAGCCAAGAGTGTCCTTACGACTTGACCTTCGACTCGACGCCGTTCCTTGCAACGCAGCTCTGTGAGTGTTAAGAAACTTTCTGCTCGTAGAATTGGTAGACACTATGGATATCAAGAAGAGGTCGTTAGTAAATCGTGATGGTAGTAGGTATTAATTTGTTGGTGGATGATGTAATAACGGAGGTGAGCGGATATTACTCTAGGTAGCATCGTGACGATGTGCCTGATATTTTGTTCAGAATCCTGAAAACGATAAGAAAATACGGGGGAGCGCGCTTTTTGTTAACTCTTACCACGATTCTCAATTGGATAGTGCGGCGGGCCGACGATTCCTGCTCTGCTCTCTAGTGTCTAATACGACCATCAAACGGTATCGTGCTGGCCGATGCGAATAACGTGAAGTATTATCTCTCACTATCGATCTTCGTGCGGGCCAACTACGAATGTTCAAAATTTACGTAAAGGTAGACCAGCATCAGTTTTGGGATGGTCGAAAGTGAAGTAGTAGCCACGAACCAAGGCGAGTATTTCCCATACCGACCTCAATAAGGAACTGTCTAACCAACTGTCCTCAACGCTGACGACCTCTTTCAGCTCTGGAAAATCAACTTTTTTAAAGTAGCAAAATAGATAAATGACAAACAGTTAATGGTTGCAGTGTAGGTTTCTCTCAGAGTGGCTTTTTAGCACATCAGTATAAAATTGACGCTGAGGTTCAATTTATTGATCCGGCACGATCTCGCGATCACGCAGCACTCAGAATTTTCGCAACTCTAAATAATTTTCACAATGTAGTTTGTATATCTGTGTTATGTGCTTTTGCGTTAGCCATTCGTGAAAACCTTTGCGCATGCATCTGGTATGTTTGCATCGCTGCTCAATACTTATCGTGTCTGTGGTAACGTCCTAGGCTTAGGTGATTCTTAAAATCGTATGCTAGCAAGTCGATATTTTAGTCTTACAAGAACATATCTAAAATTCAACATTTTTGTTGATGGTGGATTGTGAGTTTCTTTATAAACAAAAATGACTATGTAAATGCATACCCGTTCCTGTGGTTACTCTCTCGGAGGATTACACTTAAGTAATGTTTTCTTGATTAGAATGTTCTAAATTCAAGTTTGACGATTTATTTGTGAGAATGATTTTAGTATGTCAAAACATTAATAACTACTTATCAGAAACGTAGACCAGTTTTGTATGGTTTAAAGATTGACGTAAGAGAAACGTAACATATGTTTAACTGAACAACTCTCAGAGAATGGCATGATCATTATCCATACGCCTCAAGAAATAGGTTCGATATACATCGGGATCCAATGTCTGAAAACTATTGATGGACAGAAATATTCTGTCCATAACTAATATCCCTCTAGCCATAGTAAAGTTTTTATATCGAAGTGCACAGATGCTATGTGGTTTACGATCTGTTTAGAGGGAGACGGAGACGCATTTAAACAGAATTTTCATTCCTCCCTATCGTGAAGTTTCAGTTAGGGGGCTACCCATTTAAGGTCAGGTTGTTATATTCAATGGGATAGTTCTACAACTAGTCACTCTGGAGAGTTACTATACGCAAAATACTTTTTTTTTTGTTGGAGAGGAGTGAACTTTGAGTGTAGATGAGTAATAATGAATAGTTATATCATTACTCGTGATTCTGCTCCTTTTGCGCATTTCCACGTCTGCGTAGGCGCAACCTAAGCTACCGCAACAATTCTTCACAAAGTTCGGACAAAAAAATAGAAAGAACACCGATCTTCTATGATGACTGCTATCCTGTGAGACCAGGATAGTTTCCAGTCACTTTTTTCACTATGTGGACTAAAAAACTGGGTGTATCGTCACGAGCCAACAGCCAGAGAAGTAAGCTTCCGGTATTTTCATGAAGTGGCTCACTGGGTGCTTGTTTTTTCAACAATCAAAGACTAAGATACTCTCTTTTCTTGGCGAATGCTAACTCTCCCCACTCTGATTCTATTTCCATGTTTCTTGCGTGTGTTTCCTCTCTCCTACTCTAAAACTACCGATATTGACTGATACAATCAAATACGTCTCTAGCTTTTGTTCCTTCTCCTTCACTCTCTCTCTCTCTCTCGCGTCCTATCATTATGTCTGCGCTTTTGGCGGTGTCAGTGATGCAGTGTAGGTACATGACTCCCAGTATGTACAGCATTTTGACGTCATTATGACTTTGTCGCCTCATGTCCATAAGTTGGGTTCCGTGAAGAATTCCGTGTAGTTCTAAATAATCATTACTCAGTCCCAAATTTGAGGCTCCTCTCAACGCTCTCGTCCACACAAATAAATAATAAGAAATATTTATCCAGTTACGAAATAGGAATGTTAAAGCAAGAGGGAAGCTTACTGATAAGATAGAAATAGCAGGCATATTACTCTATAGGAAACTATAGTTTTACCACATCAAACGTCAAATTATGAGTTTAATCGTAGTTTATGTTTACACAACCATATTCACATGTCTTGAAATACAAATATAATTTATTCTCCACTCCAAATGTCGAAAACAAGTTGAATCTTACTGTGGTTGGAAGATAGGCTAAAGCTATTATTCTATTGACTGCACGTTGTTCTGTTGTTACAATTACTTTTCGCCTTAGTATTCGACAGCTTGAACCCTTGTGACTTGACCTATCTTTAAAGTGATATGATCGTATAATTTGTACCAAGATTTAGGCCAACAATTTTTTCTTGACACGGCTTTAATTTACAAAACGTTTTCGTACCTCAAGTTCAAAAATTTAAAATCCATGTGCAACGCAGCGTTCTTCTCTAGTGAGTTTTTTAGATAGAAAAGAGGAATATTTCCTCAGTATCAAAATCATCTGGCTACATGTACAAGGTGATGACAACACGCGTTGATTCAATGTTGAAATGAATAAGTAAATAAAGCTTATAGATCAAGGACAATGTCATGGATTGCTTCATCTAAGGCATGCATTGGATTGGCCGGAATCTAATTGAGATTAGGATCGTATCAGGCGAATCACAGGTTACTACATCCAATCCGCATTATGTTGGGATTGTCATCGATATACCTTGGTTGGTAGCATGCTTTTAAGTTAGTAGCCCGATATATTAGATTATGAGTATTGTAATGAGGGCAAATAATTCATTCAGATAGCGTTTTCATGAGATAGAAACAGTGACCAAATTCAGTAAGTCCTTCTGTAGTAAAAGTAGTGTTCACTAAGAATATCAAAGAGATTTGAGAGACTCGCCCACGTTCGAGGCCCTGGAAGCACGCATCCTCAAGAGAGGTTGACTCCTTCGGGCTCCACTGCTGCACCTCAGTCCGGTGGTCTTGGAACGATCAGAAAAAGACAGTAATTAAGACATAAGCGGCGATAACGCATTTCCGAGGCTGTGGTTGTTTATCAATACCTCGCTTCGGCTGGTGGGTGCCAGATCCGGAGTCAAACATGATCTGGCTCCCAGTTTCGTCTACGCACATAGGTCATCACGCTTAAAACATTATCTCTCTTTCTTTCCTCAGTCTTCAATTTTGGAGATAGAAAATATTTTTGGAAATGTACATTGTGTATGCTCTTTAATGAGGAATTAAACTTGTTGGTACAAGTATTGAAATGTATACCCAAACAGCAAAACATTGAATTTATTCGTGCATGGTTTTTTTTGGGGGGGGGGGCGGATTTAAAAACATGGAAAGTTAGATGCGTTTGGGGGAATTTTTTTTCAAAAAAGACTACAAAAATGAACTATCTTCAATTAATGGTGAAAGGTTGCATGTTTAAAAAAATCATAAGAATGAAGAGACAAATGGCTCGATTAATACGATACATATGGCAAGTCATACACTTTATCTGAGGATTAAGAAGATGTAAAGGCAAAGATAACGAAC
>CAJDSM010066829.1:0-12494 GCA_903981925.1 Ostrea lurida | reverse complement strand
ACAGCCCGCAAGCAGAGAAATCAATAATTTATGAGCAATTACCTCATAGTTCGACTTCATTCACAATAAATTGAAAGGTTGTTGGTTGGCACCGGCATTGGCAGTTAGAGAGAACCAACAAGGTAAGGACCATCAATTGGACCATGCTAAATTAGAGTTGAACAATAATTGTCTATGATTTTCAATCCAACAGCATTGATGTGAAATAAGAATTCCATCGAATATAATTCTTTTATTGATGCACAACTATCATGAAACTAGCGATATTTCTTCTTTATTTAGCGCGTCCTTGTATGTTTGCCTGCCATGTATATTGCATTGCCGAGGACTGAGCTCGGTGATTGTTAATGAAGTCTTACATTTAAAGAAAAGTTGGACTTAGAATAGGATTCCGAAACATTGGCGATCAATGCAACTTCCTGGAGTCCCAAAAACACCAATAAAAAGGAATATATATTTATGAAGAAAAACATTAATTGGGAAATAATTTTGCATTATTACTGAAGAAACAAAGATCTAAAATATTCAAACCGTTTACCTCGACAAAACAATAATACAGACAACATTAAAAATACAGCAATGAAACAGGCAACATATAAGCAACAACAACAAAGACAAAGTACAAAGGCAACAAAGATTACAACAGGAGAACAAAGATCTAAATACAACACCAACAACTATTTGAGGCGGTTCTGATTTACATTGATCGTTTTTTGTCTGAGAATGACGGAACATCGTATCATAATCGCAGTGAACAAGACAACAACATCTGAAGATGCTATAGGGAAACCAAACTTTATCTTTCCATGTTCAAGGCTTACCATTATAATTGTCCAGTCACAGTGTTGGCCTTGACAATCATCCTCCTTCTGGGTGCTGTGGGTAATCTAAGCGGTGATATCCACATGGTCAGACGCAAACGTTACAAGGTGACGTCACACTCGTGTATCATTGTACTAGCCGTGACTGACTTGTGTCTTTGCTGTGTAACGCTGCTCGGAGTGCGGTGTACTTTCCAATCACTCTTACTTTGTCCAGACCTACGGAGCGTCAGTGTTTTGTAATCACTTCTTTGTGGTAAATTACACCCCGTTTCTGTGTCTTGTTGGAATGTTGTTTTTCTGGCATATGAAAGGTATGTTCTCATGACCAAACATTGATGTATATGGCGCGCGCACACATCGAAGTTGGTAGTTATCAGAGGCTCTAATACGTTTACTATCATCACCTTTATCAATGTCTGTTACTCTACAGTCATGACTAAATTATCAAAATGTCCAGACTTCATCCTCAACCGTCCTATTACGCTTTCATCAGCTTTCCCTCCATTTTCACTAGTTTCGGTTCTATTAATTTTCTTCATTTTCAAAGGTGTCTAGAATTAGGAAAAGAAACTTTTGAAAGGAAGACACACACAGATTAAAAAGAGGTTTTCTCGCATGACAAGAATTGTGTATGTTATAGTTCGTCATTTATATTTTTGTCTCAAACTCCTTACCTTTCTCTACGACGTGATAATGTACATATGAAGCATCTCAGATTCAAAATTTGGTCATCGGAAACCTACGACATTGTCTTACATGTAGGAATATTGTGTTTCTATTGAATTATGCATCAATCCTTTTGTTTATTGGATTAACCCCCCGTCGCTGTGGTTTTAATCGAACCCCTCGAAGACAAATACTTATGATATCAAGCTCTAACGTTGGCTGAACCTTTCAAGTGGCTAGAACAATAGAACAAATAGTTTTATTGATGGCAGTAAAATGTGTTGTCCAATGTACATGTATATTGATTTGATCTTTGTTCATTTTAAAGCCTAGTTTGATTATATTTAGATTGGTACCTTTGTCTATAACATTGATCTAATAGATGCGCTTTTCAATAAATAACGTGATTGTAGTTGATATGGATTCCACAAGCCTGAAAACTTTTATTTTGGGTTTATAATGTTTATCTAAAAGTTGAATCAAAACCTGCAATATCATACAATTTATTGCTGGGTTTTTTTTAGGTCAAGGACTTGCGGTGAATATTTACTAATCTAGGTGTCTAAATCATCGTATTGACGATAAAGCAGCAATAATTGTTTTATTATATGATTAATGATTTTAAAAAAAGACTTTCAAGATTGTTCTTTGCTTTAACTAAAAGGAGGCGAATGCGATAGATTTCGGCAAGCTGTCTGAGATCTAAAATAGTAGAAGTCAATAATCCTAATATTCACTTGGAGGATCACGTGGAGGTGAATATGAGGAATATTGACTTCCATAGGTTGGATCTCAGTCAGTTAGAGAGCTAGGAAGTATTCAATCATATAATAAAAAGAAATACAGTCCTGTTCCTTGTTTTTTCATTATTCAGTGTTTTTAGCAACGCCTGTGCAAATATAGTGGGAAGTAAGTTTTTTTTTTTTTTAAGTATCTTCCCTAGAAAATCATCTATCGATGGTATAACCCTGTGTTGAACCTAGCCGGAAAATGCTGCTGTAATAATTTTGCGCGTCTTGACAAGGAAGACAGGGCATTGGACTAGTTTTACACAGTGCGATATATTGACGACCAATCGAGGTGGACAATTTTCACAGTGCGATATATTTGACGACCGACAGCAGTTAGTTTTCTCTGGCTTCTGTCGCCTTTGTTTGAGTGTAGAAGTAAACTTCTGTTGATACATCGGATATTAGGAACCTCTTGCATCCGTGTATTCAGATTTGTATACTGCGCAGATTTTTCTGTACACCTGACTTTAAGCTGCTAGTACAGTGTGTGAATTCTATTTTTATACAATGCATTCTACACACAACAAGTGCTAGTATTTTCATTTTCTATGGTTGTATATCATTTTAATATGGTTGGTTATTTAGATGAGGCAAGTGAAAACAACGAATAGTAAATACTGGTCTCTAAAGAATACAAAATTACGAGAAGGGTGAATATGAACCCCTGGCCCGACCCCTGGGGTGGGTGTAATTGTAGTCCGGGACATATGTCCCGAGATGTCGAAATGGATATTCGTCTATTTGTCGTTACGCGTCAGTTTTTCTTCAAATATTTTACTGAATATTTTTAAGATAATCACGAAGACTCTCTCAGTGTGAATTTTTGTATATGGAAATGGTGTTTATTTATTTCTCGGGGTGTAACAATAGTCTTGAAGTTTTACGAGGAAAACACATACATATCCGGTTTCTGTTTACGCCTCGTTTTATGTACTAAATACGTATAATCGTTAAGTTTTTTTGTCTTTCTGTAATATCATAATTAAGACATCCTTACATCTCATTAATCACATAATCACTTCTACTTAACACGATAAACGTATTTTTTAGAATTTTTTTCTCTGGAGACATAAAAGTAGGATCATTCGGAACTCCCAGGCGTGGCTCGTACCTCGCACACTGACCTCGGATGTGAATCGGATTGTTGCCATAATGGATATTTTGAATTCACGTGGGTTCAAAACAAAATATCCGTTTTCGGATCCAATTACACGACCGTATATCAGCAAGAAAACGGTTTACAAATAACTTACAATTATTCCCTGAGTGAATGCAAGTATATTTTTTTCTGAACTGCATCAATGCGAAAATGTCGTCTGTAGCCGAAAGGAACAGTCCAAGCGGAGTGGAATGAGTAAACATGTTACTTCCGGCGGAGAAATGTGTTCACAATCGATGCATATCCCTACCAGTGGCGTAGCTTACATGTATGCTTAGATGCCCAAGCATGCACATCATTTTGCCCGATTTTTATTTTGTATGGATAAGAAATGTTTTAAATCAAGCAATGATAAAAATAGGCAATGTCGTTCCGGAAGCACTTATACATTGTCGGTCCATGTTTCTTCATGTATAGTTGATGAATAATTAGTCGCAGAAAGGTGCTCTAGTATATGCATATGTAGACATTTCACAGACTCTCGACTTAATAAATACATTTAATTAAATACTAAACTATTGTCAGTCGTGGTTTTTTTTTTACGGGAATATTTTTTTTTATTTTTTTTTATGCTTACAGAGAATGGCTCTTAAACGTCAAATGCATGTAAAACGTTTTTGAAAAGTTTTCGACGTCGGCTACGGCAAGCATACATGATATTATTGGACAAAGCAGAGTAATATAAAATTCTTTTTTTTATTGTCTTTGGCTTTCCAAACTTTTAGGCTTCAAGCATTCGCTGAAATTCGAAATGTGTCACATACGGTGAACCGAAATTAGTATCCAATAATCATATTTCCATTTAACATCTGATGATGGATGGGGTGGGGTCGACAACGATACCATCATCAAACCATGTAAATATAAAAACACAATTTTTGACAGGTGGGATCATTGGAGATGCACAAGGACGTCTTCAAAATATATCAGCGCTCAATACAATTTTTAAAAAGAACTCCAAGGGATGATCACGCAAAAATTCCCTCCTCCGCTCGCCTGCTTTTAACTATGGTTATATATATTCTTTTATATTTCGAAATATATGCGTACCAGGATTAAAATGTATGGTTTTTACGGAAAACAAATGAAATGAAAGTTTGTTTTTGATGCAAAAACATACCTCCCCCCCCCCCCCCCCCCCCCAGGCTGTCAGTTGAGAATTTCAGTAAAAGAATTGTGTTGAGAATTTTTGGCACATTTCTAAGTTCAAATGGGCATAATTCACAAAAATTAGAGGTCAAAATTTCCTGGTAATATGCACAACTGTATATTGATGTCCTTGCTACATATCATTCGGATCAGTAGTTTCAGAGGAGTTGCGCTGACAATGTTATTCATGAGGATTTCAGGCAAATTTCTAAGTACAAACGGGCATAATTCCACAAAATTTAGAGGAGTCAAATTTCTGGTAATATGCACAACTATAATCTGTTGTCTCTGCTACATATAAAGTTTCTTTTAATTGGATCAGTAGTTTCAGAGGAGTTGGCGCTGACAAACTTTGAGACGGACACACGGACCACGGACAGCCAAAAACAACATGTCTTCCCACCAAAGTGGGGAAGAGATAATTTGTTTTAAATGTTAAATTTTGGGATTTGAAGTCACGTTTAGGCCTATCCGATTTGATAAAAATAGATTTGCCAAACACTACAAAATGTTATAGTCGACGCCTGAGGAAAAGCCTACTTTGTACTTTGGAAACGGCTTCAAATATGTATTTCAAAATCCAAAGAATCGTTTTCTGCAAAAAAAAAAAAAAGGGGGGGAGGGGGGGCTTTCCACTGCTGACTACTGCCGCTAAGCATCCACTTGAATAAGTCCCTGGCTACGCCACTGCCTACACCATTAACATCCGAGGGTTTATACGGAACGAGCGGAGTTTAGCATTGTAGGATCGAGATACTAATATATAATAAATACATTAGCTCAGGCTCTTGAATAAGTGCTTATGGCGATATAAATTTATGAAATGAGTTACCGGATTTAATATTTCGCCGAGCCTTGGCGAGGGAAATATTTAAATCTGGAAACGAATTTCATAAATTTCATATGCTATAAGCACGAGTTTAAGATTCTATTTTTATACACAACGATCATTATTAAACGGCATATTTTTGATTTATTCTATTTCATAACCCAATTTTTTGCTTTGTTATTGTTGGACGTCGTCAATTCGATTGTGACGTCGTCTGCAACGTCACGGTTTTGAAGAAGCTTGAAATTTCTGTTGCACTTATTTTCAATTTATAAAAGACACGAAATCCTCGACCTCGGTTTTGACAAAAACAATGTCTTTTACGTCAATGTTTACAGTTTCGAAGGCTGTGCAGTTTTCTTAATTTACGTAACGCAAGATTGATTGACCCCGTGATTGACCTACCTAATTTGCATTTTTATGAACCTCGGCTACGAGTTCATATCGTTTTTAAGTCTCGTTCAACCAGACACTCAGTTGTCTACGCAAATCTCCGACGAACAGAGAGTCTGGTAAAGACCCGCGATAATTACTGTTACCGCTAGGGAGCGCTAATTCAGTTTCGGTTTGAATCTTACCCACAAACACAGTGAATTCCGAAAGTTTTGATCAATACCTCGGGAACAAGATTCGCTGTCTAGGACTCGGCAAAGCCTCGTCCTAGACTGCGAATCTTGTCCCCTCGGTGGAATTTCCCTATCCACACTCGTACTAATGAAGGATTCTATTAGTTAATACCTGACACTTTCTTTTTCAAATATCATTTTTTTAATATAATTAACAGTCGAACCTCTTATCTCGAACTTGATGGGCCAAGAAAAAAATTCCAGATATTCCGCATGATTCGTGGTGTAAACAACTAAGAAAATGGGTGGTTGGAACTCCAATCAGTCTCGACAAGGTAAACCTGCAGTATGGCGTGTCCAATTGCAGGCATTGGCGACTACAAAAATGATTCAATGCCAGGCATTGGGGCCAGTTTGGCGTCGTCCAAATGCAGCATGGGGAACTATAAACTGAATCAATTGCAGGCATTGGGACGACTAAAAACTGATCAATGCAGGGCATTGGGCGACTACAAACTGTTCAATGCAAGGCATTGGCCAAATATGGCATCATCCAAAGCAGGCATTGAACAACTCGTTCGTTACTGTTGAAGCAATGCAGATTGGTCCCCGAGCATAGGTAAATCTGTCAAACAGAGCAATTAATGCACTGAATGATTATCTCGATCATAGTTGGCCTAGCCCTCAGGGTTCTGAAAAGCCACATGATTTGCATGCCCTCAAATAACTGTGTCCTCTTAGGGACGATGCAGTAAGTTGACTTTTTTCAGAGTCAATGAAAGTAATTGATAGAAGCAAGCTGAGTCGAATACCTACATGATTGAAGCCTACGGCCTTTTTCATAGTATTTGCAACACTGAACTTCTTCTTATGTTGCATTCAGTTCAAGGCATTGAGATGGCCATAGTATCTTAACAGCCAAGCAGTCGATTTATTTTACTGCTCTCATGTAAAAAAAATCTAATTTTGATCATCAACTTAGAATGACTGTTAGTTTGCCGTGTGTAAAAGAAAACAAGTCTGATTAAACATTTAAATCATTCCTTTAGTCTATTTTTTTTCATAATTTAACCATTTCAATACAGTTTGTCGTTGCAGCGCTCACCATTTTCGTTGCGCTCATCAACCCCGGTATATTTTAAAATTCCTTCTTCATGCCTGCGTTTTAAAGCTCTCCCTGCATATAGTTATGATATCAATTAATAGCATAGAAACATGCGAATATAGCAAGAGACATATATTTGATTTGGCATATGAATCAAACCCAGAACCCCTCCACTACTACAGAAGCTCTATAACCACTGGCGTTTAACCAGGCCTAAATTAAAGAACCTTAGTGAGCGTGCTCACCAATACCCACGCGTTCCCATTTATCACAGCCCGTTGACAGCTGATCGTTTGAAAATTATTCTTTCATCCAAGTCCTCCTATAAATAAAAAATTCCAAAAAGTTCTTGGAAATCCATCAACAAAATTAATGAAAGTGGTATCCAAGGCGCTACATAATTATACACAAAATCAATGATATTTTAAACGAAAGCCCATCCTCCAAAAAAAGTGGTCCCCTTGGAAAAATGGACGAAGATCAATCCCATCCAAGCTTTTACTAACAATTTCCCAAAGTTCGTAGAAATCCCTTGAGAAAAAGAAAGGCGTATCTAGGCGACGACATAATTAATGACACCACGGACGAACTGGACGGGTAAAAAACAATGTACCCCAGCAAAGAATATAATAATCGCAGGCATATAATGCTACATAATTTAGAAGTTAAATTGGGTATTTACTTAATGAACGGGGTGCTTAACAGGAACTACAGTTCCCCATGTTTTTGATTAATTAACATTATCCCGCTTTCCATACAAATTTGTTGATTTATGATTGACCAAAAACGAAATCATATGACGCCCTGAAATTTTCAATATTAGGTCTCCGTTTGTAATTGTGTTGTCACCAATGAGTCATTACGACCGGCCCCGAAATTTTCCAACATTAGGTCTCCTTTATTTGTTGACGTCACTCTTAACAGACGCTTTCGAATTCAATACAACATCATACTGCTTAGATTTTTAGTCTTATATTACGTAACAACCTATATGCTTTTAATGTAATTTATTTCTGGCATTTAATCTTCAAAACATTATTAGTTTTTACGATTGTGATTATATAGACTTTCTTTTATTATACAAAAAGCCACGAATTGTTCATCATGTTTTCTCAGCAACGTGTCCATGATAACGTCACGTATTACGCTAACGCTATGGTATACTCACAATTGCTTTCTATAGCCAACAATGCTTTGTAACGTTAACGTTGTATTAAACACAGCGAAAAACTGTCAAGGGCATTTTTAAGGTTTGATAATTCTATCAGCGAAAGTGAATTGGAAAATCTGTCTCTTTAGTCTAAGTAGAAACCTCGTTTTTAAAAGCAATTGTTGTCTTGTTAGATAATTATTCATGCACCCGAGAAAACATGGTTTTATCAATATCAGCGACACCAAACGGATTAAATGAACTGTTTTCTTTAAAAAATAGTTGTTACCCATAGTTCAATTTGTACCAGTATAATAAAACAGTTTAAACTATATCATCTGAGACAATAGCCCTGGCTTGGGGAACTGGAAACTTCTAAACCCCTCAGTGATATGCGTTAACTGTTATATATATATATATATAGAGATGAGAGAGAGAGAAAGAGAGAAGTTGAACAATAATTGTCTATGATTTTCAATTCAACTGCATTGATGCGAAATAAGAAAATCCATCGAAATATAATTTCTTATTGATGCACAACTATCATGTACTAGGATATTTNAGTTGAACAATAATTGTCTATGATTTTCAATCCAACAGCATTGATGTGAAATAAGAAATTCCATCGAAATATACTTTCTTATTGATGCACAACTATCATGAACTAGGATATTTCTTCTTTATTTAGCGCGTCCTTGTATGTTTGCCTGCCATGTATATGCATTGCCGAGGACTGAGCCTCGTGATTGTTAATGAAGTCTTACATTTAAAGAAAAGTTGGACTTAGAATAGGATTCCGAAACATTGGCGATCAATGCAACTTCCTGGAGTCCAAAAACACCAATAAAAAGGAATATATATTTATGAAGAAAAACATTAATTGGGAAATAATTTTGCATTATTACTGAAGAACAAAAGATCTACAAATATTCAAACCGTTACCTCGACAAAACAATAATACAGACAACATTAAAAATACAGCAATGAAAACAGGCAACAATATAAGCAACAACAACAAAGACACAAGTACCAAAGGCAACAAAGATTACAACAGAGAACAAAGATCTAAATACAACACCAACAACTATTTGAGGCGGTTCTGATTTACATTGATCGTTTTGGTCCTGAGAATGACGACAACATCGTATCATAATCGCAGTGAACAAGACAACACATCTGAAGATGCTATAGGGAAACCAAACTTTATCTTTCCATGTTCCCAAGGCTACCATTATAATTGTCCAGTCACAGTGTTGGCCTTGACAATCATCCTCCTGGGTGCTGTGGGTAATCTAGCGGTGATCATCACCATGGTCAGACGCAAACGTTACAAGGTGACGTCACACTCGTGTATCATTGTACTAGCCGTGACTGACCTTGTGTCTTTGCTGTGTAACGCTGCTCGGGAGTGCGTGTACTTTCCAAATCACTCTTACTTTGTCCAGACCTACGGAGCGTCTAGTGCGTTTTGTATCACTTTCTTTGTGGTAAATTACACCCCGTTTCTGTGTTCTTGTTGGAATGTTGTTTTTCTGGCATATGAAAGGTATGTTCTCATGACCAAACCATTGATGTATATGCGCGCGCACACATCGAAGTTGGTAGTTATCAGAGCTCTAATTACGTTTACTATCATCACCTTTATCAATGTCTGTTACTCTACAGTCATGACTAAATTATCAAAATGTCCAGACTTCATCCTCAATCCGTCCTATTACGCTTTCATCAGCTTTCCCTCCATTTTCACTAGTTTCGGTTTCTTAATTTTCTTTCATTTTTCAAAGGTGTCTAGAATTAGGAAAATGAAACTTTTGAAAGGAAGACACACACAGATTAAAAAGAGGTTTTCTCGCATGACAAGAATTGTGTATGTTATAGTCGTCATTTATATTTTGTCTCAAATCCCTTACCTTCTCTACGACGTGATATGTACATATGAAGCATTCAGATTCAAAATTTGGTCATCGGAAACCTACGACATTGTCTTACATGTAGGAATTATTGTGTTTCTATTGAATTATGCCATCAATCCTTTTGTTTATTGGATTACCCCCCGTCGCTGTGGGTTTAATCGAACCCCTCGAAGACAAATAACTTATGATATCAGCTCTAACGTTGGCTGAAACCTTTCAAGTGGCTAGAACAATAGAACAATAGTTTTATTGAGGCAGTAAAAATGTGTTGTCCAATGTACATGTATATTGATTTGATCATTTTGTTTCATTTTAAAGCCTAGTTTGATTATATTTAGATTGGTACCTTTGTCTATAACATTGATCTAATAGATGCGCTTTCAATAAATAACGTGATTGTAGTTGATATGGATTCCACAAGCCTGAAAACTTTTATTTTTGGGTTTTAATGTTTATCTAAAAGTTGAATCAAAACCTGCAATATCATACAATTATTGCTGGGGGTTTTTTTAGGTCAAGGACTCGGTGAATATTTTACTAATCTCAGGTGTCTAAATCATCGTATTGACCGATAAAGCAGCAATAATTGTTTTATTATATGATTAAATGATTTTAAAAAAGACTTTCAAGATTGTTCTTTGCTTTAACTAAAAGGAGGCGAATCGATAGATTTCGGCAAGCTGTCTGAGATCTAAAATAGTAGAAGTCAATAAATCCTAATATTCACTTGGAGGATCACGTGGAGGTGAATATGAGGAAATATTGACTTCCATAGTGTTGGATCTCAGTCAGTTAGAGAGCTAGGAAGTATTCAATCATATAATAAAAGAAAATAACAGTCCTGTCTCCTTGTTTTTCATTATTCAGTGTTTTAGCAACGCCTGTGCAAATATAGTGGAAGTAAGTTTTTTTTTTTTTTAAGTATCTTCCCTAGAAATCATCTATCGATGGTATACCTCTGTGTGAACCTAGCCGGAAAATGCTGCTGTACATAATTTTGCGCGTCTTGACAAGGAAAGACAGGGCATTGGACTAGTTTTACACAGTGCGATATATTGACGACCAATCGAGGTGGACTAGTTTTACACAGTGCGATATTTTGACGACCGACAGCAGTTAGTTTTCTCTGGCTTCTGTCGCCTTTGTTTGAGTGTAGAAGTAACTTCTGTTGATACATCGGATATTAGGAACCTCTTGCATCCGTGTATTCAGATTTGTATATGCGCAGATTTTTCTGTACACCTGACTTTAAGCTGCTAGTACAGTGTGGAATTCTATTTTTATACAATGCATTCTACACACACAAGTGTAGGTATTTTCATTTTCTATGGTTGTATATCATTTTAATATGGTTGGTTATTTAGATGAGCAAGTGAAAACAACGAATAGTAAATACTGGTCTCTAAAGAATACAAAATTACGAGAAGGGTGAATATGAACCCCTGGCCCGACCCCTGGGGGTGGGTGTAATTGTAGTCCGGGACATATGTCCCGAGATGTCCGAAATGGATATTCGTCTATTTGTCGTTACGCGTCAGTTTTTCTTCAAATATTTTACTGAATATGTTTTAAGATAATCACGAAGACTCTTCAGTGTGAATTTTGTATATGGAAATGGTGTTTATTTATTTCTCGGGGTGTAACAATAGTCTTGAAGATTTTACGAGGAAAACACATACATATCCGGTTTCTGTTTACGCCTCGTTTATGTACTAAATACGTATAATCGTTAAGTTTTTTTGTCTTTCTGATAATCATAAATTAAGACATCCTTACATCTCATTAAATCACATAATCACTCTACTTAACACGATAAACGTATTTTTTAGATTTTTTTTTCCTGGAAGACAAAAATAGATCACTCGGAACTCCCAGGCGTGCTCGTACCTCGCACACTGACCTCGGATGTGATCGGATTGTTGCCATAATGGATATTTGAATTCACGTGTTCAAAACAAAATATCCGTTTCGTCGGATCCAATTACACGACCGTTATATCAGCAAGAAAACGGTTACAAATAACTTACAATTATTCCCTGAGTGAATGCCAAGTATATTTTTTCTGAACTGCATCAATGCGAAAATGTCGTCTGTAGCCGAAGGAACAGTCCAGCGGAGTGGAATGAGTAAACATGTACTTCCGGCGGAGAAATGTGTCAAATCGATGCATATCCCTACCAGTGGCGTAGCTTACATGTATGCTTAGATGCCCAAGCATGCACATCATTTTGCCCGATTTTATTTTGTATGGATAAGAAATGTTTTAAATCAAGCAATGATAAAAATAGGGCAATGTCGTTCCGGAAGCACTTATACATTGTCGGTCCATGTTTCTTCATGTA
>CAJDSM010066816.1:4262-15316 GCA_903981925.1 Ostrea lurida | reverse complement strand
GATGTAAATTGATATGAAATACAATACTGAACGATGTATCTCTTAAAATACATCTGAATTACACGTAATTGGTAGGACTCCACCCGTGAATATGAATATAATCTTGACAAGTAGATGCACGTACTCTATCACGCTCTTAGTTCTTTAATAACTTCTAGAGCATGAAAAGTTTTCAGATACAATGTATAAGATCATTTTTTAGCCGAAACCCTAAACATCCATATTATTTTCATTATTTATTATTTCTTCAGCTTCCATCAACCAACTAGAGTTGAACTTTCGACAAAGAGTTCAAAATTATACAAGTATACGTTTCAAAGTGCTTTTCTATACACATTCACTACAGGCCATTAATATAAGGTGCAATTCAATCATTCACATTACGTTTTTAATTTATTTTTGAAAATATATGATGTAGTCCACATGTAGTTATACTCCTCCTTCCTCTTTCATTTATTATGTGTGGTATTACCCTAGCAAGTTATTATGCGATGGTCATTTTTTGTTCATATATAATGTTTATACTTTTCTATGCTATTCTTGCTTGATGAGAATTGCGGGTTATTTTTTTCTCATGCATATTCGTTGTTAAATTTATTTGTTCGCACGATACTTAATAACAATGTAGGATACTTATCTTATCCTTCTTAAGGATGCCATGTAAATAAGCTTATTCATTTTGTTTTACTTGTATTCTGGAGCAAATTGCTCATCCGAGGGCTGTCAAACGTTCGAGTCAGGGCCGTCATGCTTTTACTCATCGACAGCAATGTCAACATTTTATTCCTATACCTGAAATTAAGCGACAAAACCAAAATTTCCTATTTAGTTCAAAACACCATTTATATTACTTTCCTCAACTGAGGGCATCTAGTCAAAGCCAGATATTTTGCCACACACGCAAATATACACACCTGGATTTAAATGGATAATCACTTATAGTTAATCAAACATTTTGTGTAATCCATCGGAGGTGCCAGACGTATTTGACTGAAGGCACATACTTTGTATTTACGAGCAATTCTGATTGTTTTTAGGGGACTCAACAAGAATTGATACAAAATCCTAGATGTATAACAGAATAATGGATATAATATATATTGTTTGAGAATTTACCTGATATTGAAATCCTTAACTTGACCGATTTCAATCAAAACGCAAATTTATAAAAAATGATCATGATAAAACATTCCGACGAAACTATTATACGAAAATTATACGGAAATTAAGACAATTCAGCAATATTTTTTCGATCTCATATAGAGGCATATATAAAGTGGTAATATAATTCTGCCGCGTAATAGCACATAAAAAAAAGCAAGTCAGTTGTTAAGCAACACGGAACCACGATAATATTTCGGTAGTCTACGCTTGCCATCCATTCGTCGAAAAAAAAATAATATTGTGACATTTCCAAATGTATGTTCATTTCAAGAGACTTGATTGCTAAAAAATCTATTAGCTAAGTTAGATCTTTCGACAGTGAAGTGAAACTTCCAAGCATCACGACATCTATTTTGGGAGGAGCCCTAAGGACGCCAATCGGCCTCAGTCCATAGAACATTTTAAAACAGTGGCGGTCAGGGAAGTGCTCAAAAGCTCAAGATGGGGGGCAACACTGAGCCCAAATGGGAAGTAGACAGAACACCTCAAACTTACAAAATTATTTCCGATGAACTGGTTTTCTCAAAATCGAAAAACTATCTCATTCAAAAGGTTTGCCTTTTAGCATGCCTGCAAAATTTCCCGTCTCGGGGAAGGCGGGGCTGTCACAATTTTTTACAATTACATATTAAATTTTTCGTAACGAGACTGTCATGCGATGCTCTTAACTTTTTAAACTTGTGCTGGTATGTGTGTGTGTTTTAATAAAACATATATGCGCACGACAAGACACACACGACACACAAACACATTGGTTTTTCACTTTTAATTCAAAGCTTCAAGTTGTTAAGTGCGTGGCAATCAAGATTTCTCTTTAAAAAAATTTGGACCCTGGCATCCAAAAAAACGGGTGACCGGGGATTTCCTTCCACACTTATACAATAACAAAAAATTGGGGCCGGAAAGTAAATAGACCAAAAAGCTATTTTAACCAAAGTGTCAATTGAGTCTCATAGGTCATTCATCGCCTTACGTTAATTAGAAAGTAATAAAATCCTACAACACTGTTATGGAGTAATCTCATATCCTAAAAGGAATAATTACCCCCTATCTCGCATCAGTACAACTTAGTATGAACTTAATAACACAACGTTGATGCTTGATCATCATGTTGTAAATGATAGTTACGAAAATGTGACGGAAATTAGAGACGCCGGCCATCATCCTTCGTAAAAGTGGGGGTTACATTGTTCATTGACATCACGCTTCCCACGTAGTTTTGACTGAACCTGAGCAGAATTGAGCGAGTTTATAAGCTCGATCCTGCTTCGGGGATCATACTCAATTTTAATTAACGGGGGATTATCTACAGAGTATATCCATAAAATTGCGGTGGGATCAGTATTCCTGCATCGTTTTCCCTTAAATTTTTCTTGATACAAAGCTTTCTGAAAATAATTGATGGCGTAAAGCTTTACGGCCACATATTTAAACTTCATTGAAATGGGCGACATATATTCTACGTAGAGATACTGTATACATTGAAATTCTGTTGGAAGAAAATATTCAGCCTAAACCTTTGCGACTATTAAAATAACTGAAAAAGGAGAGTAAGGAGCGTATTGCGGGAACACATAGTTTTGGGTTCGTGGAGATATGTTGATAAAAAGTATATTTAAAAGCCGGGATGTGCTTCACGTTCTTCACTTACTAATCTATTCCCGTAATTCAGCCATCTTACAAAACATGAGTGGTGAAACAAATACTGGCGTCACTATTATCGCCTTCTCGCTCTGTTTTTTTTTCCAGTAAAGAAACAGCAAGCAAATGTGGTCTAAAATAGAAGTGCCGCATACGAATGAATCCGACCATCATAAAGAACAAATTTCAGAAGCTTAAAATTCTCCGCTTATCACCAATGCCGTGATAAAATGCCCCTAAGTGAAAGCGATGAAGCAAAGTCATTGGTTCTTTAAAGTTTTAAATATGCATGAGTTAATTTTACTTTCAATTATATAATAAACTATTAAATTGCGTACTTTTTAAACACTATTTAACCTCAAGGATGTTGGGTTCGTCAACACCTTACGACTTATCTGGGAAAAATTTGGCCCCTAATACTAAAGGATTACAAGGCGCAATCAGTCGTATTTATTAATACAATCCAAAAGAAATTCGAATAATCCTGTATATACTAAAAAGTCCCAAACCTTTTATTTTCTGGGAGGTAATTTTAAATAAATTGCACTACTTTTCAAATATTCTCCCGGATTAGAATCATATGTTCTTAGTAGGATGCAATTTGAATAGTTGACGCCCTTATAATATCCATTTTGAACTTTTCCAATTAGGGATTTTTTTCTGCGCCCAGAACTGGTGTTTGAATTGTTGGGTCAATCAAAAGAACCGCTTTAACCAAAACAAAGATAACATCGCTTGGGCTCCATGTAGTAAGTTTGCATCTCATTAGACTAAGGCAGTCTAACTATTGTCTCTAAAAGTTATTTGTGGACAACAACTAACTTAACAGCTATCAAAGACGTTCTTCACTTTACAGAGCAAGAGAATAATCTGTGTCTAAATTCCAACTCAGAGCAATACTTGTTCAACAAAGTGGGTGTCAACTCAGAATTGTGGGATTCTAAAATCTCTTAAAGATTGGACAGACCACTTATGGATAAAAACCCAGTTTCTAGTTGTTTACTAAATCACCATATATCCAAAGAAATTTCAAAATAACATGCCTATGCAAACGTATGGTACATTAATCTCCCAACCACGGTATACATTCAAGCGATTCCTATCATCTCGATAGAAATTAAAAATACAAATACTAGGTCTGTTCATATTTTCAGATTATAGATTACAATATAATTGCGATCTTGTGCACTAAACAAAAACAGGCGCCTTCGCTTCGAAAAACTATAACAGAAAAATATATTATGGTTCCGATGCGGGTAAACAGACTGACACATAATTGTTGTATTAGAATACAACAATCGTTCGGGAGATTGCCCACACAAGTCATTGAAAGGTAGATACTTAAGAGCCTGCTGGGTTCTTCATAGATAATAATTTATCTAAGATCTCATGTGCGAGGACCCCTACAAGGTTTTACTATTTCCATATATAAATTTCTGCCGTTTCGTCATTTTCCTATGGGCACTTAAAATTGTCCCCCTTACATTGCAGACTATTTTTTGTATTCAGTATGAAAGCTCAGAATGTACAAAACAAACTGACCGATCTAAAGAATATAACAACCAAACAAAACTTGCCGTGCCTTCAACCTACAGTATAGGTATACTAGCTGATGGTGCTATCAGTTTATTACAGATCAATGAACATGATAAAAATTTATTCTTAGTACAATTATGGAACTCACATTTTCAAATAATATATCCGAAGAACGAACATCAAAGACAACCCAGAAATCCTGACATATCTGCTTCATATTTGGATATTTTACTTAACATGGACTCTAACTGGCAGACTGAAACTTACATATGATAAGACGTGACTACTTTGACTTTGGCAATCGTCAACTTTCCTTTTCTAATGTATAATACCAACTATCCACCTCCGCATGCTTAATGGTAAGGTGTAGATCTCGCAAGTTGATTTCGATAACGGCGAAGAGCATGTGCTAAAGGCGTATGCGGACTTTTTAAAGCACCGGCCAACACTGTGATCTACACCAAACAAGTAATTACATTCGTTGGCAGAGTGGGTTATTACAATTCGTACTGTGTTTTAAGCTAGTCATCATTTCGCAATCTCAGGATCTATGCTCATAGTGTGCCAGCCTATATCGACGCTATGTGTTGCATTAACGAGATTTGTATGCGAATATGATCAAGGGTTAACGAATTGGTGTATTACTTGATTCTGGCACTATATACTGTTTAGGGTGTCACGAGCCGCATGTTGCTATAACATCTGTGAGCTGGAGCAACTGCGATTCCCGTTGTATGGTCACTCACGTTGATGTGTACACTAACGCCTCACTCTATGGGGTCTTGGGATGGGTTTAGAGCCCTTAGCTGGGTGCCGGCAGAGGATGCGATAGCTCGTTCACATAACACACAGAAAGTGCACCCTGCGCTTTGTACGGGAATGGTGCTACCGAGTAGTATGTCTTGCACACACTCGGATGTTGGTGAATATCGCGAGATGTTTTTTTTGGAATATGATTAACTTTGAACACAATGTTAACTCTTGCCTTTTTGGTACGTAAATCATATTCGCCTGAGTATATATATATAGAAAATAAATCACGAGTGGATGAATGGCGAACCAATTGTACCTTATCGAAGACTAAAAAGCAAAGGTCAGCGGAATCAGTTCATGGTAGGAGTAAGCTCTCTGGTGAACCTCTGGCACACCGCCTTGAGCCCGTAGTCGATCACATAAGTAAGGGTTATCTCTCGGCAAATTAGTACGATAGTTATACTACTCTAAAGAAAGGTATTGAAAAAAGATTCTCACACTGTATCGAGAGTACATCTCGTTAATGAGATGGACTGTCGGCCATTTATATATGACTTAGCTTATTTGTAATCGTAAAAAAAGGGTCATGTAAATGCGTACCTGTATATTTCTGCGAATATGAATGCTTTAAACGAGATTCGTATTACAACCTCGGCAACATCAACGTTTGGTTAGTGAAGTTGGTCCTCGCTTTAAAAAATCAATCCATACGCAGTACCAATTCGCTCAGCGATAAATCTGGGTTTATTCCAGAGGAATGAATTATGCGTTTAGAATATTACGTGCACTCGAAATTACAAAGTTTCTGGTCGTTGTGGAAACACAAGATACATATTGCTGTTTAGAAAACACTCTGATCTGCCCACACAAAGTACTTGAGGTAGCTATTATTAGAGGCATCCATTGGGGTTTCTTATATAAGTATATCGTAGTCTTTGGAGCCCATGTCTTCCACAAGTCTGTTGTGCTATTTCCTAATGGACCTAATCTGTGTCCCCTTTATTGCAGAGTAGCGTCACGCTGATGAGTTTACACGGAATCATAGGCGGGAATTATAGTGGCCGATATTTTGTTTAAAAGAAAGTGCGCGGGCGGAGTAAAAGAAAAAAACCTGACTTGAGTTGTCGTTCAACCTGTAACTTATCATGGATAGTAGCATTGATGGTCTGTAGAATACAATCGATGGTGATTTTGCAACATTGCTATGGTCCATGCTGTTGATTATAGTCGTGACGAACTCAAAATAAAGGACATCATAAATCATCATGAAGATCTGCTTCATATTTGGTAGATGTACGTTAATATGGACGTAATTGGCAGACGTGAACGAAACTACATTAGATTATGACAACGTGATGATTTCTTTGACTGCAAATCGTCACTTTTCTTTCCTTGTAGTAATTACCACTAATCGACCAGCTATGGGTGATGTCTCTCAAGTTGAGAGGGCATGCCATGCGAATGAGAACTTATAAAAGCGAGGCCAACTACTAACGAAAAATGAGCTAGTTTGCAGGGTTGATCAACGAATTCTCAGTTAATAGTCTGTCTTTCGCAAATTCATCGGTCGCATAATGAGCCGTGGTTGTACTCGAAGCATAATTGTCGTACTGAAGTCATAGTGTTGAGCTTATGTCTGTTTCATACCTGCTGTCTTCAGACTGGTCATTTCATACTAATTTGACGACGGGTAAGCCTCGTTAGCTTTGAGTTCGACTACCGCGATACGAAGGACGGGTGTGATGCAGCCAGAGGATCTACTCTTTCATGGCACCTTGATCCTTGCTTTCGCTTTATCGGAAATCTGTGTTTGCCTACACTATTGTCATATCGTGTTTTTGGGACTATGATTACCTTAACACATGTTTTCGCCTATTTATATTGGAGTTTAACAAATTAATTTTTAATGAAAATGAGACGATCCTCAGATATGAATATTTTCCGTTTTTTCATTCGTCTCGTTAAATAAGGCAACAAACTGGTCTGTAATAGTTAAATTGGATTGATTATATATGATTGACGTACCACCAAGATATTCATCAACGTATTGCGATACATACAATTGGCGGTGAAGGGCTGCAAAATTTAGGCTGTGTTTGGCACTAGGCTTTTGAGCGGGATCATCATTATGTGCTAGAGCCTGCTTGTGACACGTTCCTCGTCTGTGCGATCTCAATCCGAATGGCACTCCATTCAAGTCGCCTCGTTACACTCGAAGGAGCTTGGGACCTATTTCAACCGTCCCACGCGGTTTCTAACTAATGTAAAAGACTGAGTCGTACTTTAGATTTATGAGGCAATGGCTCGTGTAAGAGTGTTAAAGAAGCATGGGTTTTGAAAGTTTTTGATTGGTTAATAGTCTATGGGAGTTAATTTATCATTCTTAGATTTCAGATCCATTATTCTGATTTACATCGACCTCTGACGTTTGTTTTGCATACAATAGTCCGAATAGTCTCATTACGAGCGTTGTCAACTTCAATTGTTGTAAGACGGATGGTGGCACATTTCTGATACAAGCGAAACTTTAGAGGTGAGTGTAAAAGAAGGATTTCTTCGAACTTGTGGAGTGTGTTTTGGAATTGAAGTATATGGTACAGCTTATCCGTCATAACCGGGCCTGCTGCGCTATCGAGATGGGATATAAGTGGTAAAACAATAGAGAGATGTTCTATCAACCGGAAAACAAATCGAAACTTGCATTTTTAAGGAGAGAAGTTTAGTTGACTGAGTTGAGAAAGAGTATGTTGTAGCTTCAGTTTCGTATTAACACATGTGAAGTTTATAACGAGTTCATGTTTAGAATACAGGTTGGGATAATGAGCCTTATCAAAGACAGTTTGTTTGTAGTTTCAGTAACGTCCCGAAAACATAATTTTCATGAACTCTGCATCCGTGGTGAAATGAGTGCGAGCGTTCCGAGGTTTACACACAGTAGTAGGAGATTAAACTGGTATGGGGTCGGGGTCTAGCGTCAGATCGTTCTGTTTTCTTGGGCTGTGCCTGTCTGAACTCTATCGCCAAAATTTCCTTTGGCGTGATTAACAAATTCCGAGATGAGATTTGCTATGGGAATGCGTATCTTGCAAACGCGAGCAGAGGTATCGAACAAACCTGTGGGTGCCGGAGTGTCTTTAGGAAAAGACTTGCAGGTGTGAATGTATGATTTGTGATCTTGATCACCGGTATGGAGGCGACCGCGTTACTTAGTACAAGAAGATCAATGTATGTTATCTAATAAGTACTTGACATCGTATAGTGTTTCCATGCTCTTCGCTAGAATTTTCTGCTTTAACTTTATCCTAAATGGCTGTTGTTTTATATATCGGCATATTTCTAATTCTAAGGCACAGTGTTATCTAAAATAAGTAACGAGACATGGATCAGTTCTAATTCGTGTCCGCCTCGCGTGTCTTGGATCTGGACGCGTCCTGGTAAGCGCGGGGACACACGTCAGAGCACGAACGATTCGTCTAAAGACCGTCACGCGTGACGCCAATAGCTGGATATCTTCCCGCTAATTCATTCAGGCTAGTCGGTTATGGATTATGAGTAACCACAAGATTATTATGAATAGTGGAAGCAAGACCAACCGGGGCCACCCTGGGTTATGACCAGAGTTTGGGGGATTGCACAGTGGTCTAGGAAGGAGTAAGCCTGTTTTACAGGCTCTACCCTCACCTGACCTTTTGTAGTCGGGTATTGGGTATACGAAGTACATCCGTAGGAGAAACTCAAGGTATTAAAAAAATCAAACTGACCCAGAATGGCAGGTTGCATTGACAAACTAGATGTATTTAATCGTCTAGGCTCGTGAACAATTTCTGCCTTTGGTAACTAGTATTAGTTAGTTGTACACTTGTTCAGGAGTACCAATTATGATTAATTTCGATTCGTCTGCTGGCATCATCTTATGGAACTTCCTGAATTTTAGCCCCAAATTCTTAATTTGCATTTCGTATAGGAACTTTACATGTAATTGTTTGTGTATTTATGCATTATATATGTTTTATTCTTTCATTCAGTCCTGGGCCCAACAAAGCATAGGAGTTGACAGTTCTCGCTTACGATGTAAATTGATCATGAACTAGTACTGAAAGATGTATCTCTTAAAATAAGACGTTCCTAAAATGTACAGCGCAATTGGTGAACTCCACCCTTATGTGATCTAATGAATTAATTTGACTACGTAGATGGCACGTACTTCACGCTCTTAGTAAGTCTTTGACATGAAGTTCTAAAGCATGAAGAACAGCTTAGCTTTCAGCATACGAGTATTACCAGTAGTAGATCATTTTGTAGCCCGAAACGCATCAAACATGCCCCATGGTCAAGACCATTTCTCATTATGTGTCTCCAGCTCCATCAACTGCAAACTGAAGGAGTGCTGCGTCTCCTGAAGGCGTTGTTACGAAACTTGCTAGTAATAGCACACGACGGTGAGATAATCGAGAATGGCCTAAGAAACTGCCACACACAATAGGGAAGAACTGATTTTCACACATACATGTTGTATTTCTAGCTCTTAAAGTTCTATTGAAATAAATCGTCATTAGAATATTTCAATCTACTTAAAACATTATAGAGTGTAAAGACCTAGCTCACAAGCCATTTAAATAAAACCATTAATCAGCGAGGGGTATCTGGGTGCGTCGGTACGTAAGAGATATGTTGAAGAACGTAGCGTTATAGAATATCTTATGTTATCAGAGTTTCACAATTCTATCTAAAAGTCCTGTACTGGGTATGTGATATTTATACATACGTATGGAATAAATTAATTTGTCCAATTTTATATGTTATAATTAAGTATGACTTGCGTGCGTGTCTATTAACTTGGGTCGGTGACCTATGAGCGCAAGACACGGTTTTTAATTGAAAACTAAGCTTGTTTATGTTATTCATGACAGTTCACTTATGTAATTTGGAATATTGTGATACGGCGGAAGATTGAGATGATGTTTTTAACATCCTGGTGAGTTCCAGAGTCAATGTCAAATCCTGCAAAATCATGTTACGAAGTATTCAGACTACGCGATAACGAATAATTATACGCCGTGTAAGAAAGTACGAGGTTTTAGATACATTTAGACACAGTTTCGATTAGTCTAGTGTTCGATAAAAAATGTGACGTTCGTAGGAGCAGAGGTCGGCAGAGCAAAAGGTGTTGTAGTAATCGGGAAAAATAACACCCACGAGACCCATGATTCGTAACAGCAGCAGGGAAAAAACCAGATGTATTGGGCGTGATATGTTTAATATGGACATCATAAACGATATAGAGAAGACGATGTGTGACGTGACCGGTAGGACGTTTCCGGAGGTATGAATGTTGATTGGAAGACCATCTTTCCGAGATAATGCAGTGCCTTCAATGCAAAATGTACTTCGTGACGTGATACACTGATTCGGCGACCAACAGTTCGTGAAATTTGCGAGGATAATTAAATTTCAAAATGTTGTGCGGTGAAGCAGAACTTCCCATGATCTAGCTATATGTGAATGTACGTAATGAAGCCAGAAATTTGTTCATATTTTAGATGACTGTTAAGCGACATATAAATTAACGGTCGCACTATTTGCAGGATATATGAGAGATAATACTGCTACTTTTACACTGCTCGGTCTGGAATAATCGTAAGTCTGAGAATGGTAGGATTATTCTAGCTGAATTGCTATGTCCACAGGATATAGTTTAGAGTACTTTTTTGGAGTATTCTCGCTCATCGTGCACACGTCAGAACAACTACTAAACTAACATTGTGCTGTTGGTTTGTTTATAAGAAAGGGGGTTGGGCATATGAAAAAATAAAACTGAATGATAACGAAAGTAGGGTTCATATACTTTTACAATTTTGTCCAGTTTTTATCAAGGGTTGTCACTGAACATTTACGGACAAACTCCTGTTATGGTGTTCTAAACTGTAATGATTGAAGTATCAACGATTTTTGATTCTCAA
>CAJDSM010066815.1:805-12096 GCA_903981925.1 Ostrea lurida | reverse complement strand
AAGTATTATGAGGTAGGGCTTTAGTAAGTTTACATTTATATACATTACTTTACAGCGGCAGAACTAGGATTTGGGGGAAAGGGGGTATTTGAAAGAAAGATAGAGGTCTAAATAAAACACAAGTTGGAGCCCGGGGGTCGAAGCCCACGGAAGTTCCTGAGTTTACGAGCTTTTAAAGTTACTTCTAGGGATTAATTCAGCTATACTTCTGTACATGATATTACGTGTGGTCTCCAGAGGAAGGACTCTTAACTCCGCGTATGTTTTCCATAGATGATCATTGACCTTGGAAACCTGGTCCTGGAGTCTTATTTAGAGCTCAAAATTTGTATTAAAAATTACCCATAAAGCCATAATATTCCATTAGTTTGTGATAGAGATCTCATATGTTATATATACATTTCTTGTGGTAAATCTGTTTTTGCAACAAATTGATAACCTTGTAATTCTGACCTTGGCCTTCGGGTTTGACTTTTAAAAAATGTAACCTGTTATATCATTATATAATATTTTTAGGACGTTCATATTTTCATATATATTCTTTGACTTTGTTGCCTGGCGTATTTTTCATTAAACATTGCAGTTTAGCAATGCAATTAGACAATTCTTTTTGTTATATTCAATTTGGTGACAAATTGATTTCCGCTGTTATTTTCTTACATTTTTTCAAAGTTTATGCATGGCAAAATTAGATTCAATAATTTTTTTTTCTTAGATTTACAGCTTTTGTCATATTCTTCTTTTGCATTTTGAATATTTATTTATTTCTAAACTATTTTGCGAGTAACTTGTTTTTAATAATTAAATAATTCAGTATAAAACACATGAAAACGTCGTAAATGGTAGTTACGACCTTACATACTTATCATTTTGATGAAAAACTTATCTTCTAGAAGGTCGTAAGTGGTAGTTACAACTATTCATATCTCCGAATACAAGATGTAAAAGGTCGTATCTGAAAGATTTCTGCTTGTTTTATTCATTCTAGAGTATTTATTGTGTCTAAATATGCATTTTTAAGTACATCTTTAAGGATAAAAAGCAAGCAATAAATCTATGATCCCAGTCAAATAATGTATAATTTGATAAACAGTTTTTTGTGCCTCCTGAAAAGTAAGGAAAATTCACATACGACCCTTCATTTCTACAGCGTCGACAAATCATTGTCCATATTACTGAAAGAAATATTCAATAATCAATTCACATGCTTTTTAGATCTGGGTGAAGATTGTATGAATCAGTATTTCATCAATATTAAGTAAATGCCAATATATGTTACATAAAGTTAAAAAAAGAAGTTAATATAGAGCCCTGCAGAATGAAAAATAGATATTTTACACATTTGTGTAATTCTGTGGGGACAGGCTGCTCTTCATTACTTTATAAGTTGGTGAACTGGAAATTTTTGCACACATTAGTGTTATTATATGCACATATACTGCACATTTTATAAACTGAGAAACAGTAACAATGTTTTTTTAAATAAATGATTTTGTAGAAAACACAATGAAGATCTTTAAAGTATGGATTTTTTTCAAAACTTCAGGGAATCTCCTTGGAGCACAACAATTGGAAGAGCTGAAAATGAAAGGTATATATGCATTTTGTAATTAAGAAGAAAATGTGTACAGATCACTTGACTGGAATCTAATTCTTAATTAGTGGAAATTACATTGCATGAAAAGTGGTGCATGCATGGTATATAGTGATGGGGTTTCTGTTCATCAGTATACCACCATCCCTTATCCACAACTCCTCTTTAACTTACTGAATGCCGTTTGATGAAAAATTCACAAAATCTTTATTACAAATGGCATTGTGCATCTCCTATTTCATGTATTGATTGGACCCATGTTTGAGGTTTTCCTATAACTAGCAAAACATGGACACTGCCAATACCATTATAATATTCAATTATAATGAAGGTACCCAATATATCTTACCCACAAGTCCTCCTATACTACTGAATGAAATTTAATGAGACTTTCACAGAATCTTTAGTTCACAGTTCCATTGAGTACCTCCTAATTTACATTTTGAATGAGAGATACTTGGGTTTCCCATAACAAACTAAGGACTTTGATGTTGATGATTTTGTTAACACAACTCCTCCTAAACCTCCAAATGAAATTCACTGAATCTTTCAGAATTTCATTTTCCTACTGCCAAAAAATGCACTTTGCCATTATGCTCATATGGGAGGGAAGAGGGGGGAGAGTAGGACTTTAACTTTTCTCAGCCTCAACTGCTTGTAGAGTATGATGCAATGTTGATAATGTTTCCTTTGTATTTCAGACTGTAAGGATGCCAAGGATTCCTACCTGTACAATATGTTCAGACAGATTTTCAGATTCATTTTTTAATTGTGGCCACATTCTCTGTTTTGTATGTGCCACAGAGCGTGGATCCCTCTGTCACATCTGCAGACAGGATTTACTACAGTGTCTCAGCTGTATATTAAAATAACATACACTTCAGTTGCTTCCTCCTTATATTGCATTCAAACATTGCATATGTTTGGGAAGTGAAGAATTAACAAGGATATAAATGTTAACGTTCTACTCTACTGTGTTAGATAGTTCTTCTTGTGCCAAATAGCGAGCTGTATTTGTACTGTGTTCAATCACCCTGAGTTGTAAAGCTCTTTTGATATCAACTGTCTATTAATATTTTCGACAGGCTGTCTGTCTGTCGATCTGTTATACCAATATTTTCACATTTAAACTTCTGTATAGTCCTTGGGTCAAAAACCAACAAAATATGCCTCAAATCATCTTTTAGTAGAGGTTATAAGAGTCTCAATTCAAAGCCCAATTCCCTTGCATAAGGAGATATTCATTTTGTTATTTGTTTTTCTCTTGGTGCCACTGAGCCAAAAATCATAAATTTATTTGAAGCATATATATGTTATATATTGATTGCACCAGTAGTTATCACAGAGACACATTAATGTTTTTTTTAAATGCTGCATAAATATAAATAATTTTGAGACAATTTGTTTGAAACAGAAATTTAACAAATATCTATGATCAAAGGATACCCTAAATTGGGGGAAAGAAGTATTTCGTGATTCTTCTTATATCTTATTTTTTCGGATTCTAAATAATTTCTCAATGGTAAAATTGAAGTAATTTATATTCATTTTGGAGGGATATTAATTTTTTCATGGTTTTGTATTAAAATAATTTCAATCCAGCTAGCATATATTTGAGGAAAATGCAAAAAAATTAAGGCTGGTTGATATTGAAAACATTGTTATGAAATGTATTTTAGCAATCATAGAACCTGTGCACACTGTTTCACAATTTTTGAGTATCATCCTAATACTGCAAAAAGGCAGACAAATTACAACCAGGGTTGCTATTAAATTTGTCTATTGAGAAGGTTTATTCAGATGGTGGCCCTAATAGGGGATTTTAGTTTTTGGTCACAGTAGGGAGCAATTTGTTTTATATAGGGTTAATACAGGATTTTTTTTAAAAGTTAAACATTTTAGAAACTGCATGTACAACACAAACTGTTGAAGTATATGTAAAAGGGTAAAAATTTGGGCAAGTGGATAATTTCTTAATTTTTTTTTACTCAGTTAGTTGTGCCTCAGAAAGCATTGTGTATAGTGTGAACGAACATTTTGTTCAATTTTTTAGAGAGCACAAAAAGATTTCAGTTTTCAATTTTTAAGGATTTATGTACAGTATTACGTATATGTATTAAATCTATTTTGCAGCGAACAATGCATAAATATAACTTTTAACGTTTACGACAACCAGACGTCAAAATGTGGAATATTTTGGCATGTTTACTGAACTGGATTTTTTATCTCACGATTTTTTTTTATTTCAGGGATGTGATAAACAGAAATTGTTTGTACATATTAGAATTTTGCAAGTCTGTTTTTTATTTAAATGTATGAAGTAGTACAGCATTTTAAAAGTGATTTTTAATTAAGATAAACATTTGTGTTTGAAGTTTGATATTTTTCTAAATAATTTAAGAATGAGCATTTTACAAAAATTCTCTTACATGCATTTTTCTTGTAATTTTTTGTTTAATATATATATACATATATAGGTCTGTGTTACAGTGTTCTAAAATTTGTTCAACAATTAATTATCAACCATTCTATCATATTACTAATTTTATGTCATGTTTATTCTTCAGAAGTGATAGTGAAAAAATGCAGAATTTGGACCAAACTAGAAAGAAGACAATGTCATAATTCACAGAAGTTAGATATTCATTTTCATATATAAGGGAAAATCCTTATTGTGCAGGATTTTTTTTTATTTTTGAACCTTTTTTTTCCATTTACAAAGGCATGTATAATTTGTTCATGTATGTTACTTTTTAAATGCTTGAAATAAAAATAGAAGCAACTATCTTTTTTAATTTTTTGTCTTCATAATCTTTTAAACCTTTGCAAAGAAAACTATACATGTAATTGTGCAGTTTTTTCATGAAGATGATATTTGAACTTTGTATCTGTCTTGCCGTTTGTAATGATTTATATATTTATAGATATAACTTTAAAAGTCGGTAAGTTTACATGTGATGTCAAAAGGACACTATCATATATTTCATGAAATGGTTTCCTTGGTCGAGGCCGCTTAATGGAAAAAGGTATCATTTTTAGCTGAGTTTTCCGTAACAAAAGGTGAAAATGGCGGAGGGCAGCTGCCAAACGGTAAATATTTTTGTCCAGACAACTCTTACAGTTTTCAAGATGGGAACTTTAATTTTGCAGACCATTGTACACATATTGGAGATGTGCATATTACTTGGATTTTAATATGAGAAAATACAGCTGTTGAACTTTGGCCATTTTTTGGCTAAATATTGCATGTAGGGTACCTTGATTTGTCTGGACAACTCCTACAGTTTTCAAAGATTGGAAACTGTTTTTCTTTTGCATATCAATTGTACACTTAACAGAGATGTGCGCATTACTTGGATTTTAATTTCTGATCATTTTTAGGGGAAATACCAGTTGTTGACTTAGTCATTTTTATGCAAAATGTACTAATTAATTTTGATGGGGGGGTGTTACCTCCTACAGTGTTCAGATAAGAAATTTTATACTTCATGTGAGAAATCTCAGTATTGTTCACACAAAGAAAACGGTATTCAATTGTTAGACGACAGTTCACAGTTCACAGTTCACTATTGAATAGTGAACTGTAGTCTGTGAATCAGTGAATGTCGTCGGGGTAATATAAGGTATACTTTTTAAGATATATCATTATTATTTTCAGGGTAGGCCCTTTGGGGCAAGGGGCCCTCATGATAAATGGTTATGTTGACCTGCCTGGTTTTGGACTTCGAGCCCGACGACTATTCGCTGTATACAATAATATAGTGTTATAAAGATGGGCTGGCGCATACCGTGAGCCCCACTTTTGAGAGTTGAAATTTTCAAGGTAGGCCCTTTGGGGCAAGGGGCCCTCATGTATAAATATGGTTATGTTGACCTGCCTGGTTTTGGACTTCGAGCCCGACGACTATTCGCTGTATACAATATATAGTGTATAAAGATGGGGCTGGCGCATACCGTGAGCCTCACTTAGAGAGTTGAAAATTTCAGGGTTAGGCCCTTTGGGCAAGGGGCCCCTCATGTATAAATATGGTTATGTTGACCTGCCTGGTTTTGGACTTCGAGCCGACGACTATTCGCTGTATACAATAATATAGTGTATAAAGATGGGCTGGCGCATACCGTGAGCCCCACTTTAGAGAGTTGAAATTTTCAGGGTAGGCCCTTTGGGGCAAGGGGCCCCTCATTGTATAAATATGGTTATGTTGACCTGCCTGGTTTTGGACTTCCGAGCCCGACGACTATTCGCTGTATACAATAATATAGCGTATAAAGATGGGGCTGGTGCATACCGTGAACCCCACTTTAGAGAGTTGAAATTTTCACCTCATGCATAAATATGGTTGGGTGGGGTCCAGAGGTCCTTCCATTTCTCTGAAAATATGATGATGGTTCTATCTCTAGTTCGGGAGATGTGCTTCCCCGATTTCTTCGGTATAATCTAAGGTTAATCCGAATATACATCGGGTTCGGGAATACTGAAGGCCCGTACTCAGCTGGTGCGTTATATGTCATATGTGTACATTTTTAAAACACACAGAGATCTGCAGTAAATTACACTCTTTATTTCAGACGCCCTTACCGTGGCAATTTTTTCATTTCTTTCTCGATTTTGAGCAATGAATTTTTATCCCACAATTATATTGAAGGCTGATATAATTCTTCATTTCCAAATAATTTCATTCTTTATATCAACCAATCACGCAATACCTATGCATTTTATACCGCTGCTCAATAATGAGTAACGCGTCCGGGTCACAGGCAGGGGTTTTACTCCCTGTCTTGTAAATACTCTCTCTTTATGAAAGTGAAAGTGGCATCCCCCCAACAAAACGTTAACAATTATACAATACCATCACTGTGGCGGATTTTAAACAGCGTAGTCTATAATACGCAGCTTTCAAATGATTTTTAATCTGTTACATATAATTATTGTATTTGCGTCCAAAATCTCACGTACATGTATATGTTAAAACTAATTTGTGGGGGGGGCTTTGTGTGGAGGGATTAGTTTATAGCAGGTGGAGGGGGTTCTGACCAAGGGCGTTTGATTTTTTTTTTATTTTCAGCAGATTTTGTCTACAATGGGAATTATAATTTAACCAGCGTCTGAATAGGGGATATATGAAAACAAGTATGTAATGGTTTGGTGTTACAATACTGGTCATTCACCTATACGTGTGCAGCAAACAGCATTTTAATCCTCCTAAATGTTAATTATCACTGATTACTGGTAAGCAATATAAAACTTATATTCATAAAAGAGCTCTATAAGGGGCCAAGTGTATATTTTTTGATACCAGTCTACAATGGGTTACAAATTGACATAATTTAGTTACGATGTGTAAGGGTTCGGAACCCACATTCGACACACCCTTCCCCCCTTCCCACCACCCACCAATTTCGTAGAGATCATGAATTCTGGGCTTATGCAATATTAGTTGTCTGAATGAGTTTTGTATAACTCCTTACTGTAAGAAATTTTAAAAATAAACGTATTATTTTTCATTTTTCAAAAGTTATGATTCTCAAATTGTTGCAGACGTAAATAATCATCATATTGTAAATGTATTCATGCATCGTCAATAAACAGTATATTTTTATCCCATCCCATATTTTACACGACACATAGGCGCACATGTTTATTACAATAACCACAGTGGCTGATTCCAGTAATTGTCGAAACGGGGGAAAGGGCGGTTCGTTTGAAAAAGGACAATAAACTTAATCTGGGGGTGAAGTCAAGTGGGGGGGGGGGGGGCAGGAGGCAAAGCCCCGGAAGCTCTCCGGTCTTTGGTGTTTTAAAAGTTACTTTTTTAAAGTTTAATTTAGCTATATATCTATACTAATACATTTTAAGTTTAGGTCACAACCGGGGAAGGAGGGGTCCCCTGCCCCCCTTTAAATCCGCCACTAACCATGTTAATACAGAATGCTCGGATTTAACACAGGCCCGTGTCCAAGACTTTTGTTAGAGGAGGTGCGGGGTTTAGGTTACTTTAGTAGCTAATGTTCAGAGTGAAATCCTGCTTTATTCAATTCAATTCGTTTATTTGACCAATTAAGGGCCCCAAGAGGGCCCAAGAAGGTTGTACAATGATATCAAACAATGCACCAATATACTATTCGCAAAGAGGAAAGAGTTGCGTGATTGAAAAAGAAACAGACACAACATTTAATTAATAGAGGATTATGCTTTATTGCAGGGGTGTGTGTGTGTGTGTGTTGTAAAAGCCCCCCCCCCCCTCCCTTCCTCCCATGAACTGGCCTGCAACAGCATAATTTAGTGTAGATCCATACCATTTTGCAGTGTATATATTATATAAGCATGCCTGTCTTTCGTGTTATGGCAAGTATACGAGATAAATCGATTTAAATCACAATTTCTTATACCGGTACAATACTAGTATTGTTTAAAATTGATGCAAAAATAATCATTCTACATTGTACAATGGTATTCCTTTTATTGGTCCAGAGGCTTGCACCAATACGACACTTTGATTATGAAAAATGCTTGATAATGCACATTTGAAAAAGAATTTTATTGGTTCACGCATGCGGCAATCTAATTAAAATTAGACCTCTTATCGCTCTAACGGGAGCGGATGGAAGGTCTAATTTAATTAGATTGTGCATGCGGAGGCAATAATTAATTTGATCGATATAAAAAGAAGTAATGGTATTTCCATGAGTTTTTGTGAAAACAAACCGTCATAATAGCCATGTTAATTATGGCGTCATTTGAATGTAAGATTTCTCCCACAAATATGCCTATATTTAGAACACACCATATGGTCAGTTTCAAATTGCTTGACTGAATATATTTAAAACAAATTAATTTGGGCCGATTGAGGCCTTTAAAGCTTTTTAGCTCTTTCACAAATGATATCATTTTTAACCAACTGTGACAAAATGTCTGATAGTGGCCCTAGGGAGGGTCATAAAGACAGATGATACCATCTACATATTTTTTTTACAGTCATGGGACGGTGACCCCGTGGATAACACCCTAGAATTTTAGTCCTGGTACTTGAGCGGGAATTCGCTTATTTCCAAACCCGATGTTTATTTGGCTTTTTGTAAAAATCGGGGGGGGGGGGGGGAGGGATCTCGTTAACTAAAATGTATCATACCATTTTCACAGTCTATGGGAAGGACCCTTAGAACCCCACCCAGAATTTCCATTCCCATGTGTAGGGGACTTCGCATATTTCCGAATGCATGTGTTTATTTTCTTTACCGTAAACTTGAAGTGTTTTATAAACTTTGGGGCGGAGCGAATCTCATTAAACTTAGAATAGTACCATCACCATTTTTTCACAGTGGTGGGGAGGTGGACCCTCTAGGACTCTACCCTAAAAAATTCTCAGGTCCCCTGAGTAAGGGACTTGCGACAGCTCCATACCGATTATGAGATCTCACCTAACCTATAACATAGTATAGTGCAAATCGGGGAGCGCATTTCTCGTAACTAAAATAGTACTATTCACACTGTCTTTCACAGTCTGGCAGTGTAAGTGACACCTAAGGCACCCCACTCTAAAAATTTCAGCTCCTGCAGTAAAGGGACTTTGATTATGATATTCCTAACCCGAAGTTTATTGGGGATTTAAACCAAATATCACTATAATAGAAAACGGGGCAGATCTCTCTAAACCGCAGAAAATACAATCACAACCTTTATAACCTTACTGGGAGATGACCCTGGACCACATCCCTACAAATTGCAGGCCCCTACAATGGCGATTCACGATATGCCCAGACCCCATCTTTATTCAATATATATTGTACACCACATCGATTGTTCATCGGGTCGGAAGTCCAGAAACCAGGTCTGGTAACATAACCATATTTGATACATCAGAGCGATCCTGTTGCCCCAAAAGCCTACCCTAGAAATTTCATCTCATGTAAACTAGGACCAGCCCCATCTTTAGCACTTATATTATTGTAAACAGCGAATAGCTTCGTCGGGCTCGGGAATCCAGAACAGGCAGGTCAAACATAACCATATTTATGCATTGAGGGCCCTTGCCCCAAAGGGCCTTACCCTGAAAATTTTAACTCTCTAAAGTGGGCTCCACGGTAGCGCCAGCCATCTTTAACACTATATTATTGTATTACAGGCGAAATAGTCGTCTGGCTCGGAAGTCCAAAAAACCAGGCAGTGTCAACATAACCATTTTATACATTGAGAGGGGGCCCCTTGCCCCAAAGGGCCTACCCTTGAAAATTTCAAACTCTCTAAAGTGGGCTCACGGTATGCGCCAGCCCGATCTTTATACACTATTATTATTTGTTATACAGCGAATAGTCGTCGGGCTCGGAAGTCCAACCAGGAGCGTCAACATAACCATATTTATGCATGAGGGCCCCCCTTGCCCAAAGGGCCTTCCCCTGAAAATTTCAACTCTCTTAAACGTTGGGGTTCACGGTATTGCACCAGGCCCCATCTTATATAACGCTATATTATTGTGATACAGCGAATTTGTCGTCGGGCTCGAGAGTCCAAAACCAGGCAGAGCAACATAACCATATTTATGATGATGGGGTGCCCCTTGCCCAAAGGCCTACCCTGAAAGATGTTCAACTCTCTAAAGTGGGGGCTCACGGTATGCGCCAGCCCCATTCTTTATACCACTAATTATGTATACAGCGAATAGTCGGTCGGGCTCGAAGTTCAAAAACCGGCAGGTCAACATAACGATATTATACATGAGGGCGCCCTTGCCCCAAAAGGGCCTACCCTGAAAATTTCAACTCTCGTTAAATTGGGGGCTCACGTATGCGCCAGCCCGATCTTTATACACTATTATCTATGTATACAGCGAATAGTCTGTCGGGCCTCGAAAGTCCAGAAACCAGGCAGGTTCAACATAAACCATCATGTTATACATGAGGGGCCCCTTGCCCAAAAGGGCCTACCCTAAATTCAAACTCTCTAAAAGTGGGCAGCTCACGCGGTATGCGCCAGCCCCATCTTATACACCCTTAATTATTGAGTACAGCGAATAGTCGTCGGGCTCGACAGTCCCAAAACCAGGCAGCGTCAACCACACCATTATTTATACCAGCACTAGAGGGGCCCCTTCGCCCAAGGCCTACCCTGAAAATTTCAACTCTTCTAAAGTGGGGCTCCACGGTATGCGCCAGCCCCATCTTTATGACACTATATTATTGTACTACAGCGAATAGTCGTCGGGCTCGAGAAGTCCAAAAAACCGGCAGATCAATCAATAACCTATTTATACATGGAGGGGCCCCTTGCCCCCACAAGGGCCTACCCTGAAAATGTTCAACCTTCTCTAACAAGTGAGGCTCACGTATGCGCCAGCCCCATCTTTATACACTATATTATTGTACACAGCGAATAAGTTCGTCCGGGCTCGAAGTTCAAAAACCAGGCAGAGTCAAACATTAAACCATATTATACATGAGGGGGCCCCTTGCCCAAAAGGGCCTACCCTGGAAAATCTTCAACTCTCAAAAGTGTGAGGCTTCACGGTATGACGCCAGCCCCATCTTATACACATATATTATTGTATATTACCCAGCGAATTAGTTCGTCGGGCTCCGAAGTCCAAAACCAAGGCAGGGGTCAACATAACCATATTATATACCATGAGGGGCCCCTTGCCCAAAGGGCCTACCCTGAAAAATTTTCAACTCTCTTAAAAGTGCGGTCACCGGTATGCGCTCA
>CAJDSM010066804.1:2334-13110 GCA_903981925.1 Ostrea lurida | reverse complement strand
TGTATATTTGACTTCCGGGACACTTTAAGTTCAGCCCGGGGGTGTTACAAGATCATTAAGTGCAAAATGAAAAAAGTTATTCGAAGGGTATCTTGTGACATATCAAATTAAAGGTATTGATGAGTAGAATTCAACCCGGGGTGTTACGGGGTCATTAGGTCTACCTAACCCCCCCCCCTTCCCCAGTCTGAACTCTCTCGTACCGATTTCGTTTGATATGTGTACAGCTCGGATCTCCTCTTGTTCGCATTTAAAAAATTGCACTTAATGACCCCTTAACAGCCCGGGCTGAACTCTACTGTCAAGACCATCTCTGATATGTCACAAGATTACCCTTTGGAGCAACATTTTTCACTTTTGGACACCCTATGACCGCGTAGAACAGCCCGGGCTTGATTCTACTCCGTCAATACCTTTAATTGAATTGTCACAAGAACCTTCGAAAATTTTTCATTTCGCACTTAATGATCTATGTACACCCCCGGTGACCTTAAAGTGTCCCGCGAAGTCAAAATATACGAATTTTGGTTGTTATTTATGCATTTTTGAAATTAATCCACCGACAAACGTTAACATTCAATTATTTATTAACCTATCAAACGATATATTGACAAGAGAACTTAACGTTTTCCGTAAATAAAACCTTTATTGATACCAGGAACGAGGCTTTCAAAAGAAATAAACACCCTGATTACCACTGCGATGGCGTGTTTAACACGACAAGGAGAAGTTCATGTTGACTGGCTTGCGTCTGTATCACATAACGATAAGACAGTCTGTTGTTGTATATCGATATCAGACGGAGGCCAGCTCTAAGGTTGCATGGAGTGGAAAGAGAAGAAATAAACGAAAGACAACTCTGCGTTCCGCGTTTGATGGGTTTGCCAATACAGCTGGATTGCCACAAAGAACCAACATTTGAAAGGGACCCGCGCCCTCCAAGACACACGATGACTATATCTGAATGAAAATTTTGACAACGTCCGAACCTTCTTCTCTTTATCCATACTATTTGTTTGTTTGTTTTGTTTTTTTAATTATTGAATGTGTTCATTTTTAATCTGTTATTGATTATTCATCAAGACTCTCTTTAAAATCTTTCGCGACCCTACTCTCTCTCATCGTCTTCTACTCTATCTCTCATCATCTCTCTCATTCTCTCGTTTCTCTCTCTTCTCTCAGTCTTCTCTCTCTCTCTCTCTCTCGCTGCTCTCCTCTCTCTCTCTATCTCTACATTGCAACTGAAATCGATAATTTAAAAGCAATTGGAAAAAAAAATATGAAGGGCATCACTTGCTAAATATTAAAGTCGCGATATCATACTCGGATCACAAAAACGATACTGTCGTGGCCTGGTCAAACCTTCTACGTAGGAGAGTGAAACAGATAAACATGAGGGGCGAGGGTGTTAAGAGTACCCCCCCCCCCCGTAGTTTATGTCAAGCAGGCATCGATTTACACAATGTTTCGTGACAGTTTTATGGCCATTTAATAACAGTGGAAAAGCTATACGGCAGTGCTTTTTATTGATAATATATCTCGTAGATGGTTTTTTGTTAGACTGTTGACTTGTAGTTCTTTAGCATTTCATGTGCTGTAAACTAAGTCGATTTTATTTTTTTCATGATAAAGCTTCGGAAGTTCTATGAAAAAAATCTACAATATCTATTTACCGGTCACGTCTTACATGTCGTCTTGTTATTCCATTATCAAATAGAAATGGAGCCCTTCACTCGTGTGCGGCACGTGTCGTAAAAAAGACGGTAGCGACGAGCCTGAGGTGGGATAGTACATTGTTACTAGAATTAAGACCGGCATTTCCGAGCGAAAGACCCAGATTTTGGCCGCGTTCATGAAGTCTTTGTAACCTAAGGTGTGACAAAATAAACAAAAGGATCCAAAACTGTCAGTTTTCGTTAGCTCTTTGAATGAGTATGGTACACACAGAGAGATGAGAGGATAGAGAGAGAATGAAGAGAGAGAGAGGAGAGCGAGAGTGGGTGAAGCAGAACGAGAAGAGAAAAGAGAGTAGAGAGAGAGATAGTTATTCGCAATCTCGAATGTCCAGATCGAGAGTACTTCAAGGATACAATTCAAGAAAAAAATTCACATTCGTTTATGACCAATCAAGTGGACCCACCAGAAGAGAGGAATAAGAAGGTGTACAATGCTTAAACTCCGTACTTGCACGGTGCAGAGGACATTGGGTAATAACGACATAGTGTTCGTCGGCAATTTGAGCTCATAATAAAAAGGAATGTGAAAAAGCAAAGTGGAAAAGGTAAGGAAGCTACTACGGTATATAGTTCTATGGGAAATAGATTTGCATAACCCCAAGATATGTGACAAGTTAAAATCATGGTTCTTAACAGCAGGCCTCAAATCTTTAAATTCTTATTGCTCAATAAAATAATACTAATTCATCATCAGGAAATACCCAAGGGTACAATCCCAAATACCCTTATTTTATTGAACGCCCCTTCACTTTTACTAGGTTAATCAAGATAGTGAGATAAGAGCAACACCGCCTGGCTTACATAACAAGACAATAAGAGTAACAATGGATTTGTCACCTACTATACATTGATACACAGACCCAAGTCGGATACTCTCGACGATGCATTGAAGGAATGCGAGATTGATTGACCGTGTACTTTGCGACGATGTAATTCCACTGCGCCGCTAACCATTCTGTGTTTCAAGTGATGTTGTATCAGGTTCCTTATTTCATCCATTATCAATTCAGATCCGTTGCTAGCTGGCTGCAAATCTTTACGGGTACAATGTTTCCATGCGTCTGATCGGTAGGAAATCTTTCCAAAGGAGACTCTTCAAACAACCGTGAGGAAGGTGCTCGTATTTTCGTCCGAGGCAGTCGGACAGGTTCGCTCGCAACTCGCCATAATACCTTGTTCCAACAACTGTTGATGTGACGTCATAGGTCATTTTGGTAAAATACAGTTAAAACCGGAATTAAGGTGATTAGTTTTTGAGCAGTGAGGTGTCACTTATAGAACTTGACGGGAAATATCTCGGTATAAAACGCACGCAACGATATATATTTTTTTTTCCCTCTATTTTTAAAGCGTATTCTTCTAACCATTTACCGGTTATCCATGCGAATAGACGTCCGGACAAGGCAATATATTAAAATTGCGAGGTCCTTCAAATTTATATGTACATGATACCCTTCAGTTAATTTTGTTATTTTGCATTAATTGACTCAGAATACCCCGAAGCTTGGAACTCTCGCTGATTAATGATCTTGGAACCCCAGGTTAAAACTCTACTCGTGGAGACCCTATCAAATTTGATATATCAACACCCATAACACGTTGGCGTAATTCTTCTCTTATTTGTGCCACCTATTGACCCCAGACAATACCCCGGGAGCATGCACCCCATCATTTTTTCGCCGTTTTGTTTAAATTTACACTCGGTGACCACCCCACCCCGCCGCAAGCGTATTGAACCTACTCTGGAGACGTTCCAATTTGATATGATCACCGATGTTACCCTTCGGTTCAACTTTTGTAATTTGGACGTTTGACCTTTTCATACACACCTCAAGGCTGAAACCTCTGTTGCTGTCATTGACACCAGGACACCCTGGGCTTTGAAACTCTACTCATGGGGACCTTCACAGTGTTAGATTGATCACACGATGCGCCATTTAGCTTCATTTTGTTTTTCTACACTTAATGAACCCCATGCACCCCGGGCAGAACCCATCAAGTATCAAAAGTTGGATACTGACCCCTTTGAGCCACCTTCTATCAATCGAGTGAAAGGTGTTTCGTCTCAATTGGGCTTAAGCTTTTCTGCCGTATTGTAGCGGGACAGATTCGTATCCACGACGTTGTATAGAATTTTCAAACTGAAGCAAGCTATACAATAAAGTCGTCCAAACTACGTTTTGCGACTTAATTATATATTCTTATACAAATTAGGCGCATACATTGGTACATCGTTTAGTGAGACGAATCTTAATCCAAAAGGACTTATACAGACAGTCGAAGTTAGGCACACGACAGCCGAACAGCGAAGGTAGGATCAGGTTTGCCGTGAAGGAGTTAAGCATCCTCTGATCTGACGGTCACAACCCGCCATTGAACCCGTCAGTCGAAAATAAAGTGAGACGGATTACCCGTTAGTCTGATCTAGTAGCGAAATAACACAAGGGATATGAAACACATCAGGTCACACATATGACTTAGTGATATTTGGTAATCGGCAAACAAGTCATATAGCGGACCGTTGAATTTTGCGACGATAAAAACTTTTAACGGATTTGTTAATAAAGCCCGCACTTAACCATTATTTTGTTGTGAGTTGGCCTCGCTTTAAAAACTCGCATAGGCATAGCATGCTCTTGCTATCGAATCAACTGCAACATAACACTAGACATGCCAAGTTTCTTCCTCATCAGGAGAATTCACTGCAGAACTAAAGATGAAGGAAACTTGAAAATGAATTGAACCGTTTTAGTTCAAATCTAAACAACTAGTCATTGCAGTTTTAAAAGACCTGTTCAGCTATCCACTATTAATTAAAAGGTAACTATCCTCAAACAGAACAAAACCAATCTATCTAATGAAATGAAATGGAATAGTGTACAGCAGGGCAATTTGCAAACATTGGGAGGCAGTTGTTTTCAAGGCTAAGTAACTATAATTCACTGTTCATGCGAGCACTGTACATCGCATTTCCAATGGGCATGATCTGTCACCATATATGTAATGTTCTACTATCATCATATTACTTTCACGAGTACAAAATGTTGAAGCCAAGACAAACAGGGGCCACTGAGAGGCAGTGGAGGTTGGATTCAGTACCTGGATGGTAAAGAATTCTCCGTGACATTCAAGCACGTCCATTGTTACAGGCCCTTTGTCCTCTATAAAAACTGAGGAAGTATCGCCGTCGTAGTATAAAAATCATGTATGGCAATGACGATTACCGACAATCAGGATTAAAAAAAAACGATCTGGGACGAGTCCAATTATTGGGCAAATCCGAAAATAAATGCGACAAAATTTGGAACCACGAGTAAGATACTATCTTGCTAACTAGATACTTTATAAGAATGGTCAATTCAAACCATGTAAAATCTTTGGAATTTATAATTACGATCCCCATTTTGTACAAATATTTGTTGTATTGATAATGGTAACGTCTTAAGGTGTCTTTGGTGCTTTGGACCTCGGTTGATTCCATCTGTTTCCGCCTCCCCACTATTTTTGCAAATTGATTTGTGCGGGATTCAATTTGGGAATTACCAAGAAATAGATCATTGTTCGTTATATCTGCATATTTGCTTTTATGGTTACAAAAGTAGACAAAACATTTTAAAATGATAGAATATTCAACATTTAAATTTCCATTCCCTTGTAGAAGAACGATCCTCGTATTAACTAGTTATATGTGTTGGAGAAGCCCAAGATTTTAGTGGAAATGTAAGAAGAACGTAAAACGTTTGAATCAGCGTTGCGCCAATTATTGGTCACTTGAGCGTTACTTTGTAATATCTGGACCTTGATACAGTTATGCACACCTGATTTATCAATTAAAATGTACACACGGTTTTTTCCAAAAACTGGAGAATACAGCAGAACCATCTGTAGAGCCGCAAGTTTATACATAGAAACGCGACGTAGACGCCGTCCTCTGGTGCGGAAAAAGTCCCGGGTTTCTATACCTGTGTAAGCATACCGTCATCAAAGTTGAGTTTTATGACCGTCAAAATACCATGTCTGTGGATATGACAGCCGCTTGATAGGGTTCCGTGTGGGCCATGGACGAGAGAGGGCGCGACGTGTTCGAGTTGACACCAATGTTGTAGGGGAACTTTTCACTCACAAATACTTAAAAATATAGTTGTATGCCTATTATTTAATCTGGAATGGCATAATTACCATCTGTCGTTTGAACTTTCTATTCCCAAACAGCCCTTTCATCAACCGCGAGGCTTCATTAATATCCGGCCGATCTATCAAGGTCCCGTCAGAAATCTTCAACGAGATGCTCCAAACACCGACCATCTATGATTGGCCAACATTTCTTCAACACACATTATCGGTAACAAATTTTTTGAATCCCCCAATAATACTGAGCAGCGTTTGAAATAAGGGATTTTTAACGGTTATGATTAATTAAAACAGGCGCTTGTTCGAAAAATGACATCGCACCATCGGCGAATACCACTGAATTTGGAGAAAGGAAACTTCGGTTCTTCTTGATTCCTTGGTGTATTGCACGCATGCGGTTTCATTGACATTGGTTGCAGGTCCAAGCTCCCTGGTTCAGTTCTGGTAGAATTGATTAAAGAGAGGAATGTAAACTCACTGGAAAGACATCCGTACATCACCATGTTGATTTGAACATACTGTCAAATGAATGATTAATCTGCAGTGAATAAAACACGAACTCATGAACATGTGGAATTTCTTAATGATGCATTTTAACAAGGACACATGTAATTGTCCATTTCTAGACTGAGAATTCCTATGGAAATATTTTCAAATGACAATTCTATAATTAGCCTCATATTTTGTACCTGTATAATTCGACTTTATTGATCTGATTATGTTTTATCAAACGATAATGAGGTGGAAGACACAAACAGCGAAGGCCAGTAATAAACCTCCTTGCTGTTTGTTGTACATTTCTGTGTTGCCTTCATTTAGACTATAGAAATTATTTCAACACTTCACTTGTTGTACGTTACAACTAATGATTCTTTATCTAGATCTCCAAATGAAGCAACCTTATCTAGTTGGGTATTTCACGCCACAAGTTTATTAAAATCAAACTAATTTTCTATAAAATCACTGCTAACATCCAAATGTCAGTATCAGAAACCTTCACTTCGTAGCAAGAGTCTTAATGTTAAATTGTAAAATGACCACTTAAATGCCACATTTGTTCAGTAAATCGACCAAAACCCTTTTATCCAGGAGTTTGACTCTGCAGAAATGCAAGATTTAGAGAAGTTGGACCTAGTGACTAGTACTAACAGAAACAATTCAAAATAAACGTAACGTTCGAAAATGCAGCAAACTAAGAAGAACAAAGATGGTTCAGGTGATTGAGGTGTTCCCTGCAATCCTTTCACAGTCCGATTTTGGAAGGTTAAACCAGCTATAATGCCCACCGTACATGATCGAAATATGTTTTAACATTCTACTTGCGCTATGCGCGTAAACCCATAATAATAGTTTCATCGATTTCATCACTTATGGTTCCTGTCATTACACTTGCCATTTGAGATTATATTCGGGGCTTACAGATCTACTATCAAATGTTGATTACTTAATCGAAAATGCAAGGCAAAATATTAAAACGAATTTCTTCAGAAATAATTACTGTACTACTAACTTCTTAAAATGCAGGAAATTTTTGAACACACTACCAGTAAATAATGGGATCCTAATCTCCTCGTGCAGTTTAACGGTGGATGCATGACGAAAGACGTACGAAAGCCGTCATTTCTAGAAACCTTTTCCTGGTCCAAATTTAACCAAATTACACAAGGATCCAATTGGACTAAAAAGGGAGCGTTTTGTCGAGTCAAATATTCCGAGACTCTGTTAACATACAAATTCCCCCGAATTTCAGTCACTAGGTTGTGACAAACAGTGAAAGGGAATTGTGATGAGTATTTGATTGTGAGCCTTAGCTGTTTCATAGTTGTGTCTTGCAGGTGGTTTCTTACTTGAATGTACACAAGTTAAAGAAAACAGACGAGCGCGTGCATCAGCATTTCGATGGAGTTTAGCGCACACGTTACTATATCGGTGTAATCTGACTTTCGATTCCAAGTCGTCCATTCGGATCTCTAGAAATTGGATGGTGGGGTTAATTATTCTGAGTTGAGACACGGTATTGTGATCAGATTTATAGTGGCGGATGTCGTTGATACGAGTGCAAATATTTCAGAAGAGAACCCAAATGCTAACGCTTCGGTCGGTGAGTGGGTGTTGTACCCGATGACCCTGGGGAAGAAATCTAGCGGACAGTGTAGGTGAAGGGAAGATTACTGAACCTAATTTGACTATTCTTATCTTCTCAGGTGTCGTGGTCGAATATTACATATCTTTGATTACGCAGCTCTCACGCAACGGCGAAGAGGTTGTCAGAGCCATGGATGAATGACCGCTACACGTTACAAAACGGTGACCGTTTATGAGTAACAATGGCGTTGATGGGTAAATCCATGTGTGCAGGGCTTAAGAAAGTCTCATCTCAAGCAAAATGCTGTACATAGGCGAAGAAGTGCTTCGTCCTGAAGGATGACGGTGTTGCTGTACTGATAGACGCGGAGTGCTGTCGTTCGAAGAGAGGTATCAAACATCAGAGGTGAACCATGCCTTAAAACCATACTTGACCATAAATCATCCCATTCCTTTATTACAGTTATCTCACACACAATCACCACTATAACTCACAGACAACTTCCAACTAATATACTCACGATAGCACGAGTCAACTACCATACTGGGAAATATGCTACAAATAAGTATGGTATCGATTGCTTTATTGAGAGGTCAACACTGGTTTTAATTTTACTCAGGGACACAGTATCCTCGTTTTAAAATCACTATTTCGTTGAACTCAGCAACCGTATAATATTGTATTGATGTTATGTTACGAATACGCTGGGCTTTGTTGCTGCTTTACATTTCTCTCTCGCATGATTAAACGCTGAGAATCAATATTTCTCTGCCAGCACTCCCTCATAAACCATCCGCAAGTCTTAACATTCGTTATTCATGTGTACCCAAAAATCCGATTTTTAGCATGGATCTTTCTTTCCTTGCTAAACTACGGATCGTTAATTTTTGAGCAAGAAAATGAAAAATTTCCTCAGCAAGCATTCCTGTTTTAAGCACAATACGTTTAACTTCCAAAAACGACTCGTTTCATAAAGTTCCCAATTTCATTTTTAGCGTGTTATGCCAGTCTCTGATAAACTTATCGAGAGAACACCCTAAATATCAGTGTCATGCCTCTTCCTAAGTGTATGACGCACTAGCAAAAAGTAAAATAACTAAGCAAAAAAGGAAATAGAGATATCAAACTTGGTCTGATTTCATTCGTTTCATGCGAGAATGATGTGCCTAGTACCTATCTTTTATTAAATCTTGAATCGTAGATATGTGGGTACTGGTCTGGCATCCGTCATGCTTATTCAGAGAAATGGTCACCATGTCATGGCTCAAGGGAGATATCTAGTCTGACTTAGTGGTATCGGGGAAAGTAGTACTGGCCATATGTTTAGTATTCAGGAACACCCTGGCCCTCTGCAAATATGTACCGAATAAGGAAAATTCATAATGCATCATTTATGTCTCTTGATTAGAACATTGTTGCGAGGGTATCGACATTATACAGCCTTGGATTACCTAGCTTGGATGATTCTAGTAAATTTTATGTATCTTGTCTATTGGTACTGATACCTCGGAAATAATTAAAAGAATTGGTATCGGGGTGATGGTATTGAGTAAAACTTTTTCATTTTTAATCAAAGATTATTTGACTTTAAGAATAAAAAACAAGATATTTGATTTGTATCAACTAGTTCCCTCATTAAGTTTTAGCACAGTATCTTAATGTCGGTTAGTGTCTCGTGAGGGCGTCCCTAGTCTTTCGAATTGTATCAGCATCATGAATTTGCTTCAGGGTCAATGCCGGATCGAGGACTCGATCTGGCTCCGACTGTTATACCAAATCACCGGCGATGTGTGATCCGTATGTCTGCCTTGTCTTGAACCATAAAGACTTTTTCACTGCATCACTCTTAAATCTGAGTACTCCACCCATCATCGTTCGCAAACCAGCGCATATGCCACAGGCAGAACCACAGAAGCGTTTTGTTATCAATAACGCCTGGAAGATTTATGAGAGAGATATCGGGGTTCATCCAGCAAAGGAACCGGAAGCGTAACTTGACAGGTAACCGAGCTCATTGTGACCTTCTCGGTTCGCTGAACCCACATTCTCACCGCATAGATAGTCATAGATTTTGCATTGCCCCAACATGGTTCGGACTGGATCTGCACGATCCCGTCCCTATCGGTTTCACTTTCAGTCCATTGTGCAGTCGCTCAACCACTTTGAAAGTGAGGGTCAGTTCACTCTTCGAAAAAAATCTTTTAAGCGTTGGTTATATATGCTCATGACTTCTCGCCGGCGTTCGTCGTATTCTGACACGGTTAATTATAGACCCAACCTGGAACAAAAGACTCATTAAGAGCTCTTCTTCCCCATAAACTAATAGCGTAAAAAGTTATGCAGGAAATTATGAAGTCGCAGAGAGTCTCAATATATCTCTTTTCTACAGAGATGCACGGGGTTTTTTTGCTGAGAAAAATATTATGGTCAACACCACTTCCCCAATGTCATAAATCTAGCGATACTATAATAATTCAGTCAAGTAGATATTACTCCTTTATATGTATAGGTGTGTTTAAGTTAGTAACAATATTCCACAATGCGGCGCAACCAGGGCGCCTATCAAGTAAATATAGGGCGGACACTCCGGTGATCTCGGACAGCAGCCCAGGTCAATATTGCATTTAGCTTGACTAAAAGCCTTTGAAGTGTAAAAGCGAATCAGCAATCGCCTTGCCGTCGCCCATAGCTCATCATCGTCTGTCTGGGCTAAAACCTTCTTTTGTTCATTAAAACGAAAGGCAAATGCCCATTTTCACACCTAGGCTCTAATCACCCACACGAACAACGAAACAGGTTTACTCTCGCCTATTGTATTTTTTC
>CAJDSM010066802.1:0-11089 GCA_903981925.1 Ostrea lurida | reverse complement strand
AAACATAATTAATTACATGTAGTACACATACGTAACACAACGGAAAGGGGAATTACAGAAAAAACAAAGGAATATGGATATAAACAAACATGTATACATACAGGATTAAATATTTACAGCACATATATTTGATACTGTTTAAATGTCATTTTATCTTCACACAGAGATCGAGGTGTGATTGGTTGGGTAATTAGGAATGGGTAATTAGGAAACCCTAACCATGAGCCACATGCAGCGAGATAATTATTTACACATTTATAACCGCGTGGATGATGCACCGTATTATGTCCAAAACTGACTGTAGTAAATTTAATTTTAATTGATTTAGCAAACCATTGCATTCTAGTGGTGGTGATACTCAAGCCGAGCTGGAGTGGAGTGGTATCACCTGCTCGGTGTGGGGTGGATATCAATGCGGGTAGGGGTAGATATCACTGCTGGTGTATGGGGTGGGATATCAATGCTGGGCTAGGGGTAGCAATATCACTGCTGGTTGTATTGGGGTAGAATACAATGCTGGTGTCCTGGGAATGAAATACAATGCTGGTATCCTGGGGTAGATATCAGCTGCTGGTGATGGGTGGATATACTGCTGGGTGTAGGGGGGGATACGCTATCACTGCTGAAGTTTAGGGGCGTGTTTGATATTGATTTATAATTGGGGGGGGGGGGCTTTGGTGATGGGGTGGTTATCACTGGTGTAGGTGGTGGGGGTGGATATCACTGCTGGGTATGGGGGTAGCTATCGGACTGTCTGGTGTAGGGGTGGATATACGTGGGGCTGGAGAGGGGTGGGAGTCAGTCACTGCGTGGGTGGAGGGTTGAGTATCATCGGCTGGTGAGGGGGGTGATTCACTGGCTTGGTGAGGGTGGGTGGATACTAGGCTGGTGTAATTGGGTGGATACAACGGCTGGGTGTAGTGGGGCGGATAGCACTGTGGTGTAGTGGGGTGGGAATACAGCTGTTAGGGAGGGGTGGATGATGAAGCTGCTGGGGTGGTGAGGGGGGATTGGGGTAGGATATTCCTGCTGGTGTATAGGGTCGGAGATTGATCCACCTTGCTGTGTATGGGCGTCGGGAAATATCTACGATTGCTGTGTGTAAATTGAGGTGATACCACTATTTGGCTGTACCTCGGGGTTGTGCATAATCACGATGCTGAGTTGTATTTTGGGGGGTGCAGAATAAAAGCTAACTTAAGGTAGGGTGAATGGTGCGAAGATATCACTGCTCAGTATTAGTATGGGACGATATCACTTTGGTTGGTGCTCTAGGGGTGGGACATATATGGGGTGGTAAATGTGGTGGGATAGCAGCACTGGTGTTGCTAAAAATGGGAGGGTGGTAATCACTAAAAAGGTGGTGTTATTGGGGTGGTACTAGTACACTTGCGGTGTGTAAGAATTTGGAGGTGTAGATATCACTTGCTGGTGTGGAGGTAATGGTAGATACCTACTTTACTGTAGGTGTAACTGGAGGGTAACTATCACTGCGGTCGATGCGGTTAGCTACAGTGTCTGGTGTGATGGGGTAGAGTATCAGTGCTGGTGTATTGGGTGGATAATTACCAGTGCGTTAGTGGGATATCACATGCTGGTGTTCAATGAGGGTAGATATCACTGCTGTGTAATGGGGGTAGATTCACTGCTGGTGTAGTGGGAAATATCACGCTGGGTTAGCTGGGTAATATCTGCTCGCTTATGCTGGGTACCTGTGGTGTCGGTAGATACACTGCTGGTGAGGGTTACATGCTGGTGTCTGGGGATAGATATCTGCTTTGGTGTCTGGGGTTAGAACAACTGCATGGTGTAAGTGGGGGAGATACTCCTGCTGGTGTCGGTGAGATATCACTGCGGTCTGATGTCGTTCCGTCCGTCCTCGAGGACATCATAAGCCTAGTTAGTCCATATCTTGCTGTAAAAGTCTTTTTTTGCCTTCGGATCGGGAAATATAGAACACAGACAACTTTTATCAGCCCATATTACCTGCCTGGAGCTGTAATAACAGTTTTGGCATACTTCAAATCAATATAATTAAAATTTGCACACGGTCTCCCTATCTGGACCCCGTCCCCCTATCTGGATCCCGTTTCATCAAACATCGTAACTACTTACGTAAGCTTAGTTTGGCGTAACTTTCTGACTAGACTAAATATTTTACGTAAGTCCGTTTCATCAAAATGTCGTAACTTGGGAATTCACGTAAAAATTCTAACTGGTAGAACCGCTACGTCAGGTCGAACCCTGACGTAAGTACCTACGTAAACATAAATCATGGCAGTAGTATAACGCCCCCCGATAGGGAGGTCAATATCTAGGACGCTGATTGGCTGATCAATGGCGGGGTCAAGCATGGTGGTCAAGCGCCCCGATAGGGAGGTCAACTGAGTGCACTTTTGGGGTCAAGCATGAAGAATTTGAAGCGGTTTGACCCCCAGCAGGGGTCCTAACCTGGTTTGGAGCGTATAAGCCGGCCTAGTTGAGAGTGTATTACCGCTGGCCTAGTTTAGAGTGCAGGTTTTAGCACAGTGTGATTATGACGTGGAGTGCGAGGTCTATTGTGACGTCATTCGGTTTGGACTTGGAGAACATTATGACGTTGCACGGTTAAAAAATCAATAAATCCAAGGCATTTAAAATCCACTGCATAAAATCCACTGAATCCTATGAAACCCTGAATTCCTGTGCATAATAAATCCCAAGAATAACACAAGGTTTAAATTGACATGTTTATTAAAGCATATGAACAAGACTATAAAACGGTTCGCAATATTTAAGCAGTCCACAGTCACAGATCACTAAGTTTTTAAACAGTTCACTTAATGATAGAATGTACAATGTTTTAAACAGTTCAATAAGCATAAAAAACAGTTCACTAAAGCACAGTCCAGTTTTACTTTTTGCTGAGTTTCTTTTTCTTTTTCGGTGGTTCTTCACTGGTTTGTTTAGGTGCGGGCGGATTCCACATCTCTAACTGTTTGTACTCTCTCTTCACAGGGGGTTTTGAGCCAGGTACGGGACCAATCATCGCCGCTATCTCCGCTTGTTCTTCTGGACAGTCACTGATCCAGTGTCCTAATTTTCCGCACTTGTAGCAAGGATCCTTTTGTTTGGTTTTCTTCTGCTGGTAATCTGATTTATCTGACGATCTGGATTTCTTACTGGTCTGCGGAGACCAATGACCTGTTTGTCCACAAGTGTAGCACGGGTTAGTAGCGTAATCTGGGGTGTATTCCTTCCTAAGTTTTTTAGCCGTCAGCTCTTCCAGCTTCTTCATTAGGACTGTGGTATGAGTTCCATTTTCATCACTCAGCACATTAATGCGGTTAACGATTCCGTCTAGTGTCGTGGAAAAGATCGCAAAATCTTCCTTGTTCATGGCCGGGGGCTCCTGTACATTCTGAGCGTTGTAGAGGCCCAGTTCCAGTCCCGTTACATCGTGTGACTCTGGGATATCCGGGAAAAAAATCCCAAGCCTGGGTCTGTAGGATTCTGGCTAGGTAAATACTCCTCAGTCTTTGCCTTTTTCAGCTGCTGTGTAAGGTAAGCCTCCTGTAACTCCTGTCTATCCTCTTCGCTCAAGAAATCTTTCTGAATTCCTGTCTGTTTCTGTACCATGTTATTCACTTTCTTCTGAGCTCTGTCCACGTATTCTAGCTGTTTCTGAGCCATGTTCTCGGGTCAGGGTCTGAAGTCGATATGAAGAGTCGAGAGTGGGGGCTCTGCTTTTATAGCCCGTAAAAAAGGTTTTTCCTATCACGCGATCGCCAGATGTTCAGCACAAGTGTTCCAGCGCATGCTCGCTAGATGTTCAGCACAGGTATTTCAATCGCAAGAGCACGTGCTCGCCAGGTGTTCATCACGTGATCTGGAGGTATTCTAGTGCACTGATTGCCCTTAACGAACTTGTGTTATGTCGTAAAACATATTTTGTGTGTCACTCATATTGTTTTTAAAAAGTAGCCCTAAAAAGGGCTGTGCATGATTTTTTATTTTTTTAAAAATATCGGGCTTCGTACGCGGGTTCTTCTATATAAACGTGTAAGTCATGATCTGCGGACGTAATGTCCTCTATTATTTATCGACCTCTTCTCCCTGGGAAACGTATCACTTTGACTGTTTCCCACATCCAGCCTGCATCCCAAAACAAAAACCATACACTTCTTAGGTGACGTGGTTTCTCCAGCCGAATAAATCCCGATACTTTTTTAAGTGCCGTTTCAATAACGTGTTAAAAACGGTAAACCATGTTACTGTATCAGGGAATTTTAAGGTACGCATCTCGCTTAAACACGCCGGCAAAATATCCTCCGGTGTTTCATGTGGACGCAATACAATAGTCAAAACACCAACATTTTTTAAGAATCGGCCCCAGCGTAATCTAATGGCGACATCTCTGTTACATAAATTTCCAGGTGTACATCTCCTTCTACATAGGTGTTTCATTTCTTTTCTTCTACGGTTTGATGGTTGACAAATACTCCACTTGTATTCTGTGACGGCGTCTCGCTCTTAAAGTCTCCGTGTATTCATGACTAGAGTTCAGACAAGAATGACTGTAGAAATCAGCTGACGTACAGGTGCTTGATCACGTGGTGCACTCCATAACCTTTACCTATAAATACAGGTGTTCTGAACGTTCACCATTCACCATGGGTGGCAGTGCTAATACGAGAATAGATGGTATACCTATGTAGTACAATGTGAGAACGTGCACTTACACCAGCCTCTCATTCAAGATGCTCGACAGTTTGTGTAACATATGTCACCGGAGGTTAGAAATTTACACAATTTTGAACGGACTGCTGATTCATTAGCGGAGAATACCAATACGGGATGATTGCTCATGATCTATTTGTATGCTTAGGAATTGAAACAGAGCCTTCCAGACCAGGTTAGTGACATTGATAGGATCTTACGCTGTTGCCTACAGAAAGGATTCATGGAACGTATTCGTTGCAAAGGATTGGCCGCCCTGTTATAAACAAGAACGTTTCGGATTTTTTTCATCATTTCATCATCATGGCTGGATCGGACAACAACACTCGTAGCGCTGCATTACAGCGTATCAAGGACTACAAAGAAAAACATCCGTTTAGATTTAAATTCGCCATGGAAGTGTTTGATCTTTTGGGAATTTCCAATTGACCTTAATATGAATATTCCGGCGTTTGCAAGCATATAGCCGACAACCTTAACAGAGAGTTCTGGATTGATGATGATTTATACCATGGATATCGAATTTAAACGACGGGACCTACCATGACTGTGGAGATTGAAGCGATTACCGATCACTGGTTGGTAAAGGTGTATAAAAAAAACCTACGCGTTTCATTTGTCCTTTATTCACGGAGGATTGCTAACAGTGAGCACATCACAGAGAAAGTGTGTGCTTATGTATTGGACTATCTCAGAGACATTCATCCTTGGCAGTTTGAATTTGTGTTACACTATCTGCGAGAAGAATTATTTCCGATCAGCTTAAAGGAGTATCCATGTCTCGAGCTTTGCCAGCATTTGATCGAGAACCGGACCAACCCAGATTCATTTAATGGGTCAGGAATTGAAACTAATCCGTCCCAGAGACAGAGCAGAGATCGAGAAGATCAGACTACGATGTCTTCAAGAGATGTACGTCAAGTTAAACGTGTAACATTTAATCTGGAACGGAATCAAGTGTATTGGTTACCTGAAGAAGATCGAAGCAGTCCTTGGATGACCATGGCCGTGGATCGATGTCGATTTCAAGCTAGGATTCGAGCCATAGAACACATGTCGGAGCCTATATTGAATGACGTTTTACAAAAACTGTTTGAATTGTGATATATGTGAATAAAAATAGAGTCACCAGTACTGTGTTTGTTGATTCTTACAAAGGAGGGTATAATAAAGAGATGAGGAGGCCCATGCCGAAATCAAGATAGAAATCCGAAGGTTTAAGCATGTCTAAACCCCAGGTGTTCATCACGTGGTCTACAGGTATATAAAGGTGTGTATAGTGTATTGGTAGTCACTTTCGACATCATGTCAGACAAGTTACCTAGTGGACTTCCATGCAGTTATATTGAACAGCGATTTATATTTTTGAATAATCATTTGAACAGACAACGGGAGCGTGAATTACAACTCCGCAGAGAGAATCAACGGCGACTACACTATTTACAGAGAGGAGGGGGCAAAAAGAAACTCGTTTCGGATTACTACAAAATTCAACTGGAACGAGGGCGTCAATCACAGAAATTTAAAGTCAAGGAAAATGTTTGCAATGTTACCATCAAACCTATTCCAGAGAAAGAAAATGCAGCCTTCATTCGTCGCCTCTTCCGAGATATGTTGAAAAATGTGAAACAAGGAATGCAGTGCAACCCCAATGACTATCTACGTTTGAATATTCGGCACACGTCTCTGGATTCTGATATTTGATACGAATTTACGCAGTCAAAACAGCTCAACAAGGACAAAATTCTGAACAAAATAGAATCCGTGCAGCAATTCAAAAAGGAATTCCTAATCGTTTGCATTGACAACCCTGACAATTCATTGTGTCTACCCCGGGCTATTGTTGTAGCGCGTCTACACAGCCAGAAATCAAATGACCCGGCATGGTAAAGAAATGGTTACGCATGAGAAAAGGGGATTTCAAAACTCTCAACGAGAAACGAGAAGCGATAGTCTTGATGGAACAAGGTGGGTGTGCTGTTAACCAGCCGTGTGGGCCTCGTGAATGGGACCAATTACAGCAGGCGCTTGCCCCGCAATATCGATTGAAAATATTTCAATTTAAAACGAATACATCTCGTTTGCGCCTGGAACCTATTTACAAAGGACAGGCGATCGGGACTTGTTTGAATATCCTGCTGGATAAAGAGCATTACGATGCCATTGTTTCTATTCCCGTAGTGACGGAAAACAAAATTAATACTATTGCGATTATTGCGATGTTGGATACAGTCACATTGAAGATCACCGGACTGTGTGTCCTCATCGATGCTCGTTTTGTTTAGCTGATACCCCCTGTATCCCGGATGGGACTCAGACGAATTGCTCTCATTGTAAGGGATTTTTCAGAAATGAGACTTGCTACCAAAACCTGCCGTCGCCAGCCACTCCACCCAGTGCAGCCTCAGCAAGTGCACCCCCAGCCAATGACTTGGACGAACAGATTATCAAAAAGCGTCATAAACCGGGTCAAAAGAAAGCAGCAGGCATGTTACGAAAACTTCCTAAGATTGTTCGTAAGAAAATTTCTTAAGACATATCTTAGGAAAATTTTAAGATCATCCTAAGAAATATCTTAAGGTGTTTATCAAAAACTGTCTTAGGAGTATCCTAAACTAAGACATCATAAGTCATTGTAACATAAAAATACGTACTAGACTTTTAACCATTTCCAGGAATAAGATAGATCACACTTTGCCGTATGATGTTAAACGCTATGATAATTATCATAATGGAAATATCTAGAAGAGTGAAAATCAAATAATTATTTAAATCTATAATTTTCATTTGATACTTTCCAAGCAGACTGAAATCGGCGGGATGAAACGTTCATTCAAGTCTGAATTAATAGGAAGATAAAAGAAGCTGTCTCATGTGGTATTTCCAGAATGCTTAATCCGTTTTTGGTGAGGAGGGAGGTGGGGGTGGGTGGGTGGGTTGAACCTCACTATTCTGCACACACTCGGTCGTTGAATATTTATGCACATCACTAAGAACTGCCCCGACAACTCCCAGTTTGCATACAATCGTACCTGTAACCATTACCTGCAGTGGCACAGGTAAATCACGAAGATCTTATAGTAGGGCGTTGGAGTTCATTATGTAAACTGTTCACAGAAATCATTGATAAAGGAATTGAAGACTACAACATCATTAAGAGGATTATCAAGGGTCTTTAAATATTCAGTATGCCTGATATGACGATTTCGTGGAGCCAGCAACAAATTTGGCGAGGTCATTTTTTGCCTAGGATAGACTTAGATATGTCAAAGCTGTCCTAAGTTTAAGATTAATTCTTAGGAACTTTCTTAAGTTAGGATACTTTCGAAAACAGCACTTAGACTTAAGAAGTTTCCTAAGTATATCTTAAGACGTTTCTTAGTTCTTAAGATAGCTTCATAAACATGCCTGCAGGTTTATTACCGATCATCTCGAAGAAATCCAATAGTGGTGACTTGGAATCAAAGAAGCGGGAATTCAGCAATATAGAGGGATGACAGAGTTCCCGATTCCAATATTGTGGATTTAATGACCAAAAACCCATGACAAAGACCCTTGAGACATCGTGAACCCCCGGTCTGAATTTTAGAACCATTTGTGTAAGCGTTAATCGGATGTATAAACCATGGGACAAGCCAGGGAAAAATCAGTACTCCTAGACCCTCTAGAGAGAAAGGAGAGTGGATTTCAAGAGCTCACGGGATTTATTCATCGTTCTAGAAACACCCCGACGCATGATGACCCCTAAACCATATCAGGATGGCTGGTAGAAAGACAACCTTGAGATTCGGAAAATGGTATATCAATATTACCATGAAAACAAACAGATCTGTACAACGGACTGTTATTACGATCCAAAGACAGGCTATGGGGAGTACAGAGCTTTTGTATCGTTCAAGTGCGTCACAAATAGGACACAAGATTTACCCTGTCTCAAATTCGAAATGGTGTGAAACCCGAGATACGTATACCTTACATAAACTATACGGAGGCCAATTCAAGCGAGACAAACCGCGAGGTGACTGATATGGATAGACCAATGGCAATTAGATTAGCCGATGGTCCTCCACTTCGAAACAAACAATAAGGGGTATACGTTTTTATGTTGTATTGACTGTGCGCAAATATGCCTCGTGGTCGTGCCTTAAACAGAAAACGGGAAAAGAAATATACGAGGCTACAACGAGATTTTCTCGAGCAGGACGCGTCCCGTGCGCCATTCAAGTCCGATCAAGGAAAAGAATTTACCAATAAGAATTTCGTCATAGCCTTCACAATCCGATCATCTACGACCCGAATTGCCGAAACCAATGCCAGTATTTGTGGAACGTTTTTCAACGCACGCTGAAAGGCACGCATGTGCGTATTTTAGCACGCACATGTAAACACGACAGTATGTGGATTGATCACCGATTGGTTAATGGTTACAATCATCCTATCCATCGCAAGTATCCAGGAGAGCTCGCTGCTCAGCAAGTCAATGCCAAGAATGTCTTAGCGTATTGGAAACACTGTATGGAAAACCAGAGACCAGATAGTCCACAATGTCGATTGGCAATTGCTGGGAATCGCGTCACATTAGTTTAAAAGCCAAACGTTACGTTTGAAAAAAGACGATATTTACCTGAATTGGACCCAAACAGTACATCTTAGAAAAGTGCCAGGGATTAAACGTCTTATCGCACAGATATTGCGAATATTAGAAGAACGTTTTACCGAGAAGGAATTACAACAATGATTAAAGACGATGATGTCTACGAAGGAGAAATCTTAGAGTCTATACAAAAGCGGCGTGTGGGAACCGAAAAGCATGCGAATTTCAGAAGTCAAAAGTGCGTTGGAAAGGATACGCCTCCCAGTTTGATTCATGGATTCCGCAAGCGGATCTCATCGGGCCATAGCGCTCAGTGGACATTCTTGGGTGAAAAAGTCCCTCGGAGTGAAATTGTGTATTTTGCCCACAATTATTCCCTGTTTAACCATCATTATCACTTCGGCTATTTCCATTGTGTTAGCCATACGCGATTCCTAATCGCGATTTTTTGGATGGTGACCTTAAGTTCATTTGGTGGGCTACGTCATGCCTAGTTTCCTCAATGAATGGCACCCCCTCGTATAGAAACAGGAGTCACCTTCCAGCGGAGAGATCAGTTCACCATGGCCTAAGCCACAGTACGCCTGAAACAGACGGGAAAGAAAAGTACTGGGTTCTGGGATAAGCAGGATGTGTTTGATGCATTGTAAACAAACACAAAAACTCTACGCATCGCTGCTGTACTTGTTACAAACGAATCGTGATTCCTAATGGTTGGGTGCCTTTTATCCGCAAAGACCAAAATATCAAGAGTTTCGCTGAAAGTCAAAGCTCCTGGGGGTTTGATGGGACGACCGAGGCGAATCCGATTTGGACCTTAATTGATAGTCCTTGTATGACAACGTGAAAGCTTGTTTGCCACCATTTTAAAGACATGATCCAGTGGCGGTTATGATGTAGCCGATTGCTGGGGAACCGACATTATCTCGTGATGCGACGACGCTTAGTCCCGAGACGAACCCTTGACGTACCCAGACTCGGATACGTTGATTGACGGTGTGAGACGCGGATCAGGAGAATTAGAGGCAATTTGTGAATGTGTTGTTTCAAAAAATTAAAAATGTTTTGAAAAAATACGTGTTGTTTATTAAAATAGAGGAAGTGCACAGAGACAGGGGTCTCATTTAAAGCATCATGGCTGGAGGTGAAGGCGTTTTTACATGACTCTGTTTGAGTGATTGGGTCGATGGAATCGTTTCCTACGAATACGACCGCTCAATTTAAAACGTTATTTGCCACATACCATGGACTTAAACGGCATGGAGAATGGAATCGTGTTTGACCGAAATGATGTACTTCGGCCAATTAAAAAACGTACGGACACCGAGGCCTATGTGACGGTCCTCATTCCAGATCCGTATACAAAGCATGTTCCAGGATCCTGACACTATAATAAATGGAGAGATTTAAGACAGAGGAATATGGGCAAGTCACGATGGCCCCAAGTGCGAAGGTCTTGGTCCCCTGGGATTCTTGACCGATGAGAAAGCATTTACATTTTACAAGGAGGTGATAGTTTATTTCCACTAATTCGATAATCAAGCAATTCACTTTTCGACCGGAGCTTATACTCACTTTGAGCGTTAAATATGAAAATCAAGACGCAGCCTTACAGAGAAGCCATGTCGCAGTTATGGAAAGCGATGGGGAATGAACCGAAAGAGGGAAACAACCAAGAATATTAGTGTATCACTCCGAGTACGATCGCTGTCGAGTATCAGTTAATGGGAAAACATTGAGGGACTCACCCCAATGTGCATTCGTCTTCATCTCTCC
>CAJDSM010066793.1:6355-19431 GCA_903981925.1 Ostrea lurida | reverse complement strand
CAAGAACAAGGTAGCTGACAGTGCTAATAAACAAAACAAGCGGTCTGGCATCACATTTTCATATCCTAGAAAAGAGGGCCCATACGTCTTAGACACTGATGCTTCAAACACAGGAATGGGAGCCGGCGTTTTATCCCAAATCCAAATTGGGGAAGAAAAAGATTGATTGATTATTTATTGTTTTACGTCCCACCGAGAATATTTCACTCATATGGAGACAAGAAGCTTTTTGATACGACAGAGCACCGATACTGTGTAACTAGACGGGAGTTATTAGCTATTGTTCAGTCCATTAGGCACTTCCATCATTAGTTTTATGGACAAGTGTTCAAAGTAAAAACAGATCATGGAACATTACTTTAAGAATCCCGAAGGTCAGATAGCTCGTTGGCTTGAAACAATAGCTTCATACCAATTCGACATAGAGCACAGAGTAGGTCGCTTACACGGGAATGCAGATGCTTTATCCCGTCGACCTTGTGCCGAAGGAAATTGTACATATTGTACGAAAGTAGAAACCAAATATCAATCTGATCAATCTATCCAGAGATGTTCAGTGGTCAAAACTAGGGCACAAACTTCCAACAAAGGGAAACCCAAAGAACCCGGAAATATATATAGAACGTAAAGGCAAAGATAACGAACAGTGATCAATCTCGTAAGTCCTAAATATAATACAAAAACAAGAGTGGGGCAATCACGGACCCCTGGACACACCAGAGGTGGGATCAGGTGCCTAGGAGGAGTAAGCATCCCCTGTTGCCCGGTCACACCCGCCGTGAGCCCATAGTCTTGATCAGGGAAACGGAACAATCCGTAGTCAAATCAGTGTGTGAAAAACGGCTTAACAATGGCTATGAAACACATCAGACAGCATTTGACTCACTGATAGGTCATATGGATAAACTAAATTGTTATAACGACCATAGAATTTACGAAATGCTGCCTTTAAACGTGACTGTTGAAACCCCTGTAACAACAACTTGTCTGTAAGTAGCTTGCCTCGATTCAAAAACTGATCGTACGCAGAACAAGCTCTTGCGTATCGAATAAGTTGAGAGACATACACACCATATGCAGGTGATGATGGAATATTGCTACATAAATATGGAAAGTTGACGATGGAGAAGCTAAAATCGTCCCGTTTGTCATAAAGTTGAGTAGAACCTGATGATTTAAATTTGGGAAAACACCAAATGGAAGACCCAAACTTGGGACATGTTATAAAATGGGTACAAGATGGGACTCGACCCATCTGGGGAGATATTTCACATTTAAGTGAAACTTGTAAAGAAGTAGGTTCAGTTTCTAAAGTCTACTGGCCCAAAATATTGATGGTTTCACTTGGAGCTCAAACCCTTGCAGTCAAATAAGGAATCGATTAGCAACCCAAAAATCTGCTCAGTTTGATCAGTAAAATTAAAATGATTTGTTGATCATATGATGAGAGCTTGGAAGTTGGCAAAAAATTGCAAAAATTGCCATTTTCTATGAAAAATATCCCTGACCCCGTGGGGATCCGGGTTAAATAGGTCCTCAGCATCCCCTTGCGTGTTCGTTAAAAGGCGACTGAATGGGGCGGTCATTCGGATGAGACCGAAAAAACAGAGGCCTCGTGTCACAGCAGGTGTGGCACGATACCTACTAGATTTGACTACGGGTAATCCCGTTTACTTTATTTCGACTAAGGGCTCACGGCGGGGTGTGACCGGTCTGCAGAGGATGCTTACTCCTCCATGGAACTGATCCTACCTTCGCTTTTGTTGGAGTTCCGTGTTGCCCTACACTCGATTTTGTATATGTTTTTTTTGGATTATGATTACGTTTGAACACAATGTTACTTCGCCTTTTTGTACGTAAAGATCCCTCCCTGCTCAAAGGCCCTGAGCGCGAGCATAGGCATAAATTTTGTTAGCCCTTCACCGCATATGGTGATGTCTCCATATGAGTGAAATATTCTCGGTGGGACGTAAATCAATAAATAATTGATTGATTATTTTTGTTTTACGTCCTACCGAGAAGATCTTTATCGTGCCACACCTGCTGTGACACGTGGCCTCGGTTTTTTTCGGTCTCATCCGAATGACCGCCCCATTCAGTCGCCTTTTACGAACCGCAAGGGGATGCTGAGGACCTATTCTAACCCGGATCAATCAATGAAAATATCACAAATTCAGGTTGTTTTCTTTGAGAAAACATACAGCGTAATGCGTCGAGCAAATTCATATCAAATATGTTTTTCACTTAAAATGATACACATTATATTATTTTTCATTTTGCTTTGACAAATGCGCACATCTTTTCTGAGCAATAATCTGTCTGACATTTGACTGTTTTCAGACTCATTTTGAAAAAGGGCGGGAAATTGTCTTATTCATGATGTCATAGATGCTATCAAATTAGGAATAACGTTCAAATTTTGTTAACGTAGCATACCTTTTATATATTTTACTTTCTTAAACCGATGATAAAGGTTAATTTCAGACAAATTTTATACAGAGAAAAATTATTGGGCCTTTTTAGCTCACCTGAACCGAAGGTTCAAGTGAGCTTTTCTGATCGCCTGTTGTCCGTCGTCTGTCTGTCCGTAAACTTTTCACATTTTTGACTTCTTCTCCAGAACCACTGGGCCAAATTCAACCAAACTTGGTACAAATCATCCTTGGGTGAAGGGGATTCAAGTTTGTTCTAATGAAGGACTGAGCCCTCTTCAAAGGGGAGATAATCACGAAAATGTAAAAATAAGGTGTGTCATTTCAAAAATCTTCTCAAGAACCACTGGGCCAGAAAAGCTGAAAGTTATATGAAAGCTTCCTGATATAGTGGAGATTCAAGTTCAAATCATGACCCCTGGGGGTACAATGCGGCCACAATAGGGGATCAAAGTATATAGGGAAAATCTTCTCAAGAACCACTGGGCCAGAAAAGCTGAAAGTTATATGAAAGCTTCCTGATATAGTGGAGATTCAAGTTCAAATCATGACCCCTGGGGGTACAATGCGGCCACAATAGGGGATCAAAGTATATAGGGAAAATCTTCTCAAGAACCACTGGGCCAGAAAAGCTGAAGTTATAAAGTGTGTTCAAATCATGACCCCCAAGGGTATGATGGGGTCCCAATAGGGGATCTAAGTTTTACTTATGATTATATAGGGAAAATATTTTAAAATCTTCTCAAGAACCACTGGGCCAGAAAAGCTTCCTGATATAGTAAAGATAAAAGTTCAAATCATGACCCTCAGGGGTAATGTGAGGCCACAATAAGGGATCAATATTTTACCTGCAAATATATTGGGAAATTTTTTTAAAATCTTCATTGAACTAGACGAGTAGATATTTATGCACGATTCATCATGTTATGGAACTCCTACATCTTGATTTATGCATTTTATGCTTATGTTATTAAACTCTACCATTTAAATGCCACATTACTTTTAGTGTTATGAACTCCACACTGGGATGCCCACTATTTACTTTTATGTTCATGAACTCCTCGCACTTTGATGGCCGACTATATTTTTTTCATGAACTGCCTAACTGATGGTTCACGATACTTTAGAATCAAGTACTGTATGCTGTCTTCATTTTTTCCCTTGTGGTATTTATAAAATAAAATACTTTCTTATATTTCACTTTCGATTCTTCATTTTCTTCAAAAATTTCAAAGCCTATTTACTGTTTCTTTTAGAACACTCCAAAATATGTTCATATAGTTCAGATTCATAAGAAGCGATCAGTTGCATTTTTTGTATTGTTTATTACTTTATGTGTATCGAACACATATTGAACGGACGTCACGTACCAAGGTTGTTTGAGGTGAAGTACCACAAATTTAGACCTATGTTCAACTCAGGTTCATGCTTATTTTTATACTTGTTTGGATTTTTATAGCAGTTTTGAAGATGGTTGGTCTTGTAGCGACAAAACGCCTGTCGTTAGGAACACTCCAGTGGGACTCAGTTTGTAAGGTCTATCTGAAAAAACATTTGAGATCTTGCTTCCTAAATCTTAAGCGTTTGGCAAGGAAGCAATCACTACGCATTTTCACGTCAATTAGGTTAATGCCGCCATGCCATCGATAGTGGCTTAAAACCACGACTTCCTCCCGATGCGAAGCGAACACTTCTTAACCACTTGAGATTACGCAACCGGTTCATAATTGTACATTCGTTTTGGTTAGTCACTTCTAGTTACTTAAAGGACTCGAAGGCAAATCTTTGGAAATCATTCATCAGGTATTCTACTCGTTTTCTTGACAGGTTCTGCGATCATTGTCGCCCTAAATTAGTGTTCTGTCTAATTGCACCCAATCTTCTGCTATAATGATAAAGTGACCTACTGAGAATTGTGGACCCTGGCCTCTTTACTTCTTGATAGCATTCAAACGAGTATTTGAGTTTGACATTTAGCAGTCCAAGACTTATACATGGTCCAATTCAAATCAACTAAAATTATTTTTTGAACAGATATATATAATATTGAATGATCCGATATATCATCTTTTATACGGTATTGCTTTTCTGTTTATTTTCAGCGGATGTGGTTCCTAAAGTACCTTATATCCAGCTACACTGAGGAGACACTATGTGACTCTAATTATGAATTTACCAAAATATTACAAGGAAGACGTGTATCTAATGATGATACAGTTTTGGGGAACTACCTGATCATAGAAATAAGTGTTCTAGTTTACCGTCACACGTGGTAAAACTGTATGACTCTGGTGTGTGTTAGGGGTGGGGGTTAGTTTGTGTTAGGTGTGGTGGATGGCGGGGAAAATCAATACTTGTGCTGTTGTATGATGATGTGCACCAAGTAATCTGTGTGTGTTGATAGTGTGTGGCATTCATTTTATTTATATACTAACACTCGTTCCTGTACACTAAAATAAGAGGAGTTGTATGACGCAGCGATTGTCGTTTGTTAAGTTTACCGAACATTTTTTTTCAAGTGGGCTTATGTGGGGTAAACGACCTCATCTTGTGTGATGTTAGCGGGTAGGTGGGGGTGTGTATAATGTGTTGGTTGTCGTGTGGGTGCTGAGTCTGGTTTGCATTGTAAACTAACGGATCTGTGTTCTTGTCTAAGTGGTTTGTGGAGAAAAATGACTCTCCTGACATTCGTTCGCGAACATCAACAATGTACTCCACTAGATAAGCCACTATTAGATTTTGATTAATTCTTTGTCATAGTTACCGGTTTGAGAAAGGATTTTATGCTAAATGGATCACAATCCAGCTTGATTTATCTGAAAGAGAGCTCATCACAGATAAAATCCGCAATGATTATCACCTTGGTGTTTAGATTAGCTCTCCGAGGTACTATTGGAGTCCCTCTGTGTTTGTTCTTCGCTATGTTGTCAGTGGATGTTATTCTCTCATAGTGGCTTGTACAAAAAGAGGGCAAATTCGGAGTTCTTGCACTTCATGTGGGGATCACTTCGACCTGTTTTTACTAGAGTGGTCGGAGGACAGCCATGTGTGACGCCACCTCTGCATATAAGGCGTTTGCTCGGCGACAGTTGGTGGGGGCTGAGAAGTATTGACACAAAAACAGTAATTCTCTTTATTCTGAGTATGTCTTTAAACACAGAAAATCAAACACAGAGAATTGTAGTTTCGTTTCTGGTGTACTATCTGTCGTAGTCAGAAAGAAAGATGTGATGTCATTTCACCGGTCTTATATGTTCAGACTCGTTTAGTGAGTCTGATTTTGGTCTAGCCTGTGTCCGCCTTTTGCTTTAATCGATGCAATCTCACAAATTAGCTTCGATTAGCTGCTGTGACCTCGAGACTATGTACTAGCACCTGCCATGTGCTCTGATTTTTCACCGGGCAATTCAGCCACACGATCAAGGGGAGCGAATAGCCTTTTAGTCACCATTGCAGGAATTGCGCTTATGATATATCGTTGTTTTCTCCGTTAATAAATTAAACTGGTCGACGAACAAGCATTTACGTGTCAATTAGATTTTTCATAGAAGTAATACAATACTAACAAAGAGGATTTTTATTTTAAATGTTTTTAGGTGATTTCACGCTCATGTTTGCCGAATATTTTTTTCCTCGTGTTATAATTGGAAACACAAGACAAAAAGGCGTCGAATGCACGTTCTATTGCCCTCGGGCTGGCGCTGGGGCAAGAACTAAGGACACTGATGCATTGAGTCTCATCCACGTTTACCCTAAACTACTACTTGAAGAACAAAAATTCATGAAAATACAATTCCGGTCAACCTAGATTGCTTAATAGAGACATTAAATCACGTTAACTAAACTTTGTCTTTTCCATGTTTAATATAATAGAGTATCCACATGTTTATCCGATGAGCTCTCTCTAAGACACGGGCAAATGTGTTTCTAAGCTACCACCCCCCTCACTAACTTGTCAACGTATGTACGAGCAACACTGACATGCTGGTTCTCATCTACGAGTCGACATTGACCCACTTTCGAAGTGAGGATAGTACACGAATTGAAAGCAGGGATGAGAGAGTTCGGACGTTGATTCGGGCTCGGTGTTTTATGAAACTTCCAATCAGGACGTTTATGATGATAGGCTATCTATAAGAGACGCGGAATCTCTCCAGATAAAATTGTCTCACTCAAATTTTGATTCCCAGTGGAAAACGACAAAAGATTCAATGGTAGTACTCACAACTCTGAATACGTAGTTGGTGTATTATCGGATACTTGACGAGTCTCACTACCAGAATCTCAGGTCCGCCTATTTAAACATACTAAACGTACACTTCGGCGGTTCTGGAGATTTAGCCATAAAGTTATGTCTTAATAAGTTTTAAAACATATGGTTTTAAATTAAGGTTAATAAACAATGTTAATTACCCATACAATTAGTTCTACGTCTTCAGTCTCGCTCTCTATCATAGACTCGTTGGTGTAAATTCTAACATGACTCTCAGCGTGCTCCTAAAGCAGTATTTACACAAGATAGGGTTCTAAAATTTTTGAATAGGACGAGGGTTTCATGGGTTAATAATCGCCACAAAGTATGGCGGCGGCGAGCGAACAGCTATCGATTGAGTTGGACGAAAATCGATCGTGTTATTGATGTGACATAATGGAATACAGGAGTTTATCACTTGTTTGAATAGACAAAAAGGAAAAGACACGGTGTAGTTTCTCACATACGTGATTTTAGACCTAGAAATAACCACTCCGGCCATTAAACAAGGATACTGAATATTTACGTTATCTCGGAAAGTACACCAAGTGGAGAGTACATTATGGTTTGTGGGGGCGGAATCGGATTCGAAAAACGAAATAACGAGGTGGACATTTGAATATTTTGAAAATTAGCAGTTTGTCTGCTTTATCATAGAACAATTATCACACGTCACCATAGAGTGTATACACCAGCTTCTGGCCTGATGAGGCCCTCAGGTGCACTATTGCTTTAAATTTACTGTCTCTTAGTAAAACCTCGATGTTGCCCCCCATCTTCCACGTGGCGTCTTAGACATGATAGTAGTTCTTTCTTCAGTAGTGGTACATGGACCAGGACTGGGAGCCGGGGGGCGGATTATTATAGCCACAAATCCAAGTTTGGAGAAGAAAAAGATTGGATTGATTATTTATTTGTTTCTACGTCCCACCCGGTAGAATAGAATTTCACAGGCTCAATATGGCAGAGATGCATTTTGATTTAGCGACGTTAGACCTATCAACTGGGGTGGTAACTAGACGGGGAATTCTCTATTTAATGCTATTGTATTTCAGTCCATTAGCTACTTACCATCTATTAGTGTATTACGGACCAAGGGTGATTCTCAAATTACGCTAAGGGGGAAACGAACATTCATGCTAGGCGACAAATCAGCCCGACACATTACTATTAAGCCAAATGCCCCGAGGAGCAGTCAAGCGACTCAAGCTGGCTACATCGGCTGTGTCGTTGATGACATGTTTCTATACAATTACGATAGTGAGCCGACACGAGATAGGTCGTCACGGGAATGCAGTATATCTGACAGCAGTATATCAGATCCAACGGTGCTGACCACTTTGCAGTGTTTCGAGTAGTGATTTCTTAGTTCGTGTGACACTATCTGGTCACAGTACGAAGTAGCTACCCTTTTTTTAATAGTTCATTGATAAATCTAGGTGTCCAGCAAGAAGCGCGGTCGTGTCGGTGTCCGGAATCTAAGGGCAACACGACGATCTCAACTTTAACCACACAACAGAGGAGCTCGGCCATACAGAGACCAAAGAGAACCCGGATCAATTTACTTAATTATTACGACACGTCTCAAGGAGGGGCAATGATAACCGATATCGTGCTGATTGAATATTCTAGTTTAAAGTCTTACCTGTAAACCTAATAACATTACATACAGGCGGGGTAGTTGTGGGCAGTACACTCGGCTCCCCTGGTGAACAGATCACCCAGAGGTGGGTTCAGGTGTAGGAGGAGTAAGGCTATGCCCCTTGTTATAGACCGGTCACACTGACCGTGCGCCCTAGCTCCTCTGCTACCTGTACATTCGGAGTTATATTTGACCGGAAAGACCAAACTCCGTAGGGTCCCTATACTCCAGTGTTGGTGAACGTTTTCTTGTTTGACTTGATCGAGCACATCTCAAACACTGGCATATGGGAGAAACACATTCAGAAAAGACGATTTGACCCATCACCTAGAATTGAGCGTTCATATTGATAAGTAAATTGTGGTATAACGACTCATTTTAGAATTACGAAATCTGCCTTTAAACGTGCTGTTGAAACCCTGTTACAAACAACTGGTCTGGTAATTTTAGATTGACTCGATTCAAAAACATCAGTGATCTCGTCTACGCAGAAGCTCGTTTCGGGGTAGGTCGTATCTTTTTTTGAACGTATCCGAGACACGAGCTGATTTTGAACACATATGCAGGTGTTATGATCGGTTATACGACTATATGCTACATACATGATAACAGAGTTAGTTTGACCGATGATAGAACGGGATGAGTAGCGAAAATCGCGTTCCCGTCTCGTCTCTGCGAAAGTTGCTGGGTAGAGTACTAGGATGTTGATTGTAATTTTGGGAAAACACCAAATGGAAGACCACTTGGACATGTTATAAGAATGGGTAACAGATGGGACTCGACCCATCTGGGGAGATATTTCACATTTAAGTGAAATTGTATAAGAAGTAGGTTCAGTTTCTAAGTTACTGGCGGCCCAAAATATTTGATGGTTTCACTTGGAGCTCAAACCTGTGCGTCAAATAAGGAATCGATTAGAACCCAAATCTGCTCAAGTAGTTGAGTGTAGGTTATTCTTCCTCGATTTGGTAAATGGAAATGATATATTTTAATCGGATTGATACAGATACTGATTTGGTGAAGGGATGCTTGGAAGTGGGCGGTGGTGGTGGCAAAATGAATTTGCAAAGATTTGCCATTTTCTATTGAATATATCCCTATCCCTAGCTGGGGCGCTCCGGTTACTAAATTTTTAAGGTCAAGACTCAGCATTCGGGCGCCTTAACGATTGCTGATAAAAAGGCGACTGAACGATAGAGAGGACGGTCATTCGGATTGAGAAGCACGCGGAATTAAAAAACGCAAGGCTTCCGCGGGTGATAACAGCAGGGGTCCCAATAGTGGCACGGGATGGGGGGGTGTTAAGGGGTTACTACGAGATTTGACATCGGGGAGTAATACCCGGTGGTTTACTTTATTTGCGACTGATGGGCTCATCGGCGGGGATTTGCTCGACGAGTTCTTTGTCGAGGGATGTGTTCTTTTACTCCTCCATATTGAGTGTGACACCGTGATCTTTCTAGCCTTTTAGCAGTTGTGCCAGCTTTTGTTGGAGCTTCACGTGTTGGCGCTTGGTACAACGGTCCGTTTGTATTGTTATTGATATTGATGGTGTCGATTTTTCGGAGTTACGGTTCTGTGACCACCAATGTCTAAAGGTACATACATGAGAATCTATGATATGATCCGATAAGCACAACTACACCTTCGCGCAGCGTACTAGGCTACAACGGCTAGTACGACCTGAGCGCGGGAACGTTTGAGGCAGCTAAATTTTTTACCAGTTTAAGCCTGTTGTCGACCGTTCGACGTTCGGGTGCATTGTCTCCATTGCAGTGGAATATTCTCGGTGGGACGTAATCAATATAAGTTTGTAGATACTTCACGATGAGAATTTTGTGGGTACATTTGTTTGGTACGCTGTGGGCTACCGCAGGAGTCTTTGTCGTGCCAGCACTGCTGTGACATGCGTGGCTCTGGTTTTTTCGGTATTCATGCTGAATGACTCGATTCCGCAATTCAGCTCGCTATTTTGCATTCGCAATCCAGCGCCAGTGGGGGAGTATGTCTCGTGGACACTTTCTTACGTAGTATACCCTGGCGGAACTTCTTTCAGGATTCATGAATAAATTAATCGCGAAACAAATTCAAGGTTGAATTTTTCTTTCGCTTTGTCTATTATGTTAGGAGGAAAAACAGACTCGTGTAGTATGACGTCAATGCGTAGAGCACTATATTCCTTTTTTGCTAATCAATTTTACAAATTAAGTTTTATTTTTATTGTTTTTTGGTATATCTGCATTTCAGTCTCTTATTGAAAGTGATTTACACAATTTATTATATTTGATTTATTGATTATCTCATCATTTGAGACTTTTTTGTTTACGCGTACCACAACATTTGACTTGCTTAATCCATCTATACACTTTTTCCATGTCTACCTGTTGCCGAAATATGTCTGCTGTGCTCGGAAAGGGATTGTTGTTTCAGTGACGCACTGTGGTTTTTACGTACTCGGGATGACCTTCATTTATTCGAAAAAGGGTCGGGATTTCTTGATACTTTAATTGCTATTGGTTATTTATTTTTTTTCAAGTTTGATCTTATGGTGGAATTTTTTTCGTGGTTTTCATTATAACCTCTGTTCTTTTCTTAAATAATTGATTTTATATCTGTGATTATCCATTTTTATCATATTTTAATTGACTTGGTTGTTACTTACAACCGAATGATAAAAGGTCTCAAACTTTCTCATGACAATATTTCTTCACTACTATATGGCGATTTACCAAGAGGGTGATCATATGATGTAATTTGGAGCCTGTTTTATTTCTATAGATTCATCCTTGAACCGAAGGTTCAGAGTGAGCTTTTTGGCGGCTGTGGGATTCCGTCGTAGCGAGGTCATAGTCCTCTTGAAATATTTGTGTACTTTTCTGTGAGTAATGATTTTGCCTTTCTTCGTCAGTAACAAGTGACATAACCGAAACTGAGTTGAACAAAAAATACTCCAAAGTTTATACTGGGATGTAAATCGGTTCTCGAAGGGAGTAGTAATACTCTCAAAGAGATAAAGGATTGTATAAACCATCCCCTTATTTTTTGATGAGTGGGAGGGGATGAAGTTGTATGTTCGCATATCCCGTCTCATAAATTTTTTTGCATCGTCAGATATTGAACCAGAGATGCAGCCAAGATTTTCACGGTAGTAATGGTGAGTGAGAAATACGGATTTAAGTGTGTGGCTTCGTCAGTGTCTCTAGATATAATCTTTTCTTGTGTTCTGCTCTGTCAAGTTTGAGCTACACCAGAGGCTGAGGCGCACGTTGTGATTATAAAGCTGAATTTATAATGAAGCTTCCTGATATAGTCGGAGATTCATATGCTTCAATCATGACCTGGGCGGTTATCATTTGAGGCTCATTAGGGGATCAAGTATTGAGGAAATCTGAATCATATCTCTCTTGTCGCGATTTTACCAGGGTCTTTGTGGCCACGCAAACATAGGGATCGATAATTGAAAGTTTTAGAATTGACATGACATTTGCTGATATAGTGCGAGATTCAAGTTCAAAATTCGTACTGACCCTTCCCGACCGTGTGAGATCATTTCTAGCGATGCGTTCAGAAGGTTCTACATTTTATGTATACAGGGTAGATTAAGAGGAGAGAACAGCCCCTATTTTCAGGGATGCTATTGGTCATAAGTTTCCTTTGGCTGTCATGTACTTGTTTATATCATGAATAAGCTTTATTAGTTCTTGTCCTTATGTATAGCTTGAGGATAGAGAACTCACCGATACATCTTTGTTTACCAGTATCAGAATTATTTCTCTTGATGATTAAGAGATTGCCCCGATCTGATGCTAGGCCAAAGTAGTCTATTATAAGTCGTGCTGCGATACGTCTTTATGTTAGTGGAATACAAATCAATTCTAGACAACTCCCAAGTGCTGTTATGGACCTAGTTGCAGTTGATAGCTTATTGGAACAAAATACGTGCGTTTCGAGACTTTTGTTTCTGATAGACAGGGATACCTTCGTTAAGAGCCCCTTATTCCGGTCGGCACCCAAGGGAAATGGTCGGCAGATCGGTCGTCTCTTTGAAGATATTACTTTTTATTACTGAGTGTCTATAGGTGAAAATTAATTTTTCTAAAGTACAGTACGCTCGATTTTTGACATCAAAGAGAAACACCACTAGGGAGCGCAAAGAAGCGCGAAAAGCACAAGTTGCTTCTGATTATATAGTGAATTGCTTTCAAAAACTAAAGGATTCAATCGGGGTACTGACCATCCCTTTTTGGATTGGGTTATGTTCGACGGCCCACGAAATATTACGGGTCAATATTTACCTGCAAATATTCTACTATTGGGCAAATATTTTTGTTTAAATCTTTACTTGTCATTTTGATTTAGCTAGGTACGAGGTACTGATGCTCCATTACCTGTAGAGACACTTCTTGATATCAGAGTGAGTAGTAGTAAGCTTTGTATTTAGGATACGCTCACCACCCTCCCCTGCACAGAGAGATGCAGATTAGTTGTACAGCAGGGCAACGGACATCGATTAAATTTGCTTATGACTGCTCTTCTGTAAGCAGTCTGGCTTCAGGTCTGAGCCGAGCTCGTGGGCCCCTGAATGATTTTTGACTATGATGCCAGCATACTAATTAGTCGCCACCGACGATACTGCGGGCCCAAGACAATAATTGTGTTGATGCACTTATCATTGATTTTTTAATGGGAGTACTTATCGGGTATCAAATGTGTTGTAGAGAATAAGAAATTTCCATTACAGCATAGTCGT
>CAJDSM010066771.1:0-17685 GCA_903981925.1 Ostrea lurida | reverse complement strand
ATCTTCTCCCATGAGATGAGTACTCTCATCTCTCTACTCCATGAGATGAGCAGTAACGCGAAGTCTTCGCAAGGCCATGGTGTCTGATTTGCTTAATTACTCTCTCTCTCGCCATTGAGATGATAAGTAAGTGAATCTGTCGCGAAGCCATGAGTCCGATTCTACCTTAAGTTACTCATCTACTCTCCCATGAGATGATAGTGAAGCGAATCTTCGCAGCCATGTGTCCGATTCGCTTTACTCTCCATTCTTCTCTTCCAGAGATTAGAGTAAGCGAAACTTTTCGCAAGCCAAGTGTCCGATTTCGCTACTTCTTCATCTCTCTCTCAACGAGATGAGAGTAAGCGAATTGGACACTTGGCTTGCCGAAGATGTACTCTTCTGGACTCTAAGTGGTCTAACATTGAGATCAAAGAGTAGTTAATGAAGGAAGATGATTTTATTATTCATTTGGACACACCTTCAAAGTGCTGCACTTCCAATATTTGCTCCTTAAACATAACAACACAGAACTAGATATGGCAGAAACTTTTGTAACAGAGCCTGTAAGCAAAGGAAAAATAACTAAGATCCAGGACATTGCTGTTTTCTAATAAGAGCTGTGATAGAAATCCTAAAACATCAGTAAGTTTGTTATTTTCTTTTCTTGTTCTTTTATTTTATTTTTTTTTTAAAAAGGACATGGACACTTTTTGAGCAATTTTTTTTTAAAATTTTATATATTCCATTTTTAATGCTTTACAATGCTTAATTATTAAATATATCTTGGTCTGATTGGTCAGGAAAAATTGTTGAGTTGCAAAAGAGAGGTGTGTTCCCCAAATGGCCTACTCCCTTAAAATATAACAATCAATTAACTTGGGTGTGGAAAGGGGGCTCTCTAGAGGGAACCCACGTGGACTTACTGTGTTTACCTGTATTCTACTTAAATATTATGTGTTTATTATTCGACCACATGGGGAGAGGGGAAGTCTTTGTTTTAGTTTTTGAGAAAATTATTTCTATTAATATGTGTAAAAGTTCTGAATATTATTTTACGACTTTTATATCGAAGTACAACAAATACTCCCCAAAACAACATTGTGTAAAAAGTAGAAGCAATTCATTAGTGAGGTTTCCAGATAATGTTCGTAAATGATATTAGATTAAACAGTTATTTTGGTTTAAAATATGCTGCAGCTTCAGATATTAAGATTTAGGTATATTTCAACTGATGTTTTAATGCAAAATCTCAACCTGCAAATCAGATTTGCATTCAATATAGCCGATCCAGGAAATAAAATGGTATCGCATGCATCATCATATGACAGATATCCGGGGTAGGCCTTTTCATTCTGTTTACTTAGATGCATGTTTGATTTCTGCACCATTTTTTATTTTATTTTTTTGTTGTATATTAGGAAAAAAAATTACCATAATTATTAAATTTTATAATAGATATCCTTTATACCAATAGTCCAGAGACTCCCAATATTAATTGGATGGTCCATATTTACTTAAGTCTAACACAATGCTTTCTTTCGTCCAAATTTATAATGGATTAATTGTGTATCGGATATGTTAGATTAGTGGTTATTATACTAGTTGGTAGCCACCTGTAAAACGTTATTATAATCGTGAGTCCAATAAGCACAAGGGTGCATAAACTCTCTTGGGAAATAAAATATAGTGAAGGTGAGGTATCGTTTGTAGTGCTGGGCACCATTGACTTCCATAAATTGGTATAATATGCATACTACAAGTGTAAAAACTACAAGGTAAGTCGGTGAACATTGTGTTCCCTCGGGTTTGAGAACGGCCCCTTTCAACTAAGGCATCTAAGTTAATTGATTATTATTTTAAAAGAGCCGAGTAGAGCATTTCAGGGATACAGCCCGAAAGTAGGGATAGCAGTATTCAAAATTCATTGTTATTAGTAAAAAGAATAAAGGATACCTAATCTAGCACAATATGTTTTATAGTTTGGGGAGTGATATGGAACCATCAGTAAATATGCTCTATCAAAATATACACGTAGAGCTTATAAATAATAGCATGTCAGTCAACAAAGAAAATAATAATAGAGTTTGTTAGAGGAAAGCAAATCATTAACCGTAGAGGAACCTATGGGCATTTGAATGGAGTTTCGCTATGGTTAAGATACTATGATACACTTTGACTTAAATTTAACTGAACAAATTTACTTGGCAATTTATTTTAAAATTGAAAACACGTTTTACTACCATAATTTATTTATTTATACCATTATACATATAGGCCTGGCCACAATTACATTTTAATATGTTGAATAGCTTAATGAAATGCTATCTATGGTCTACAAACAAATTGTGTAATTTTATCATACCAATAATAACAAAAAGAAAACCTGTTTTAGGGGTATTATTTAACCAATAAATCTCAGTATAGAGACTAATTGTTCACACATAACAAAAGCAATTGGTGTGAATTGTGAGACGAGCTTCACTATTATGTGAACATAGGATTAGGAAGTCCGGAGTAACACCAGGATAAAACTGGCACACCAAAGATCTAACTTGGGGGATTTCGTGCACCTGGGCAGAAGGACATTTTACTACACACAGCTGTTTTGATTAGGGGTGGTGCAGGACTACCTACAACACGTACTCCTTAACTAGAAGGATGGATGTCATAGAGTTTCCTAGCGGAGGAATTGGCCCCATTGTTCGATCCTGAGGATCAAGGGGATTTACGAAAACTGGTCAATGCGGATCTTCGCAGCGCGTGACGTACAGATGTATTATGGCACAGTGTATCTCATCTTATGTGCTACGGGCCCGCGGGTAGGCAACCCATACATGATTGGTTGTGGGGCATGGATTATATTCATCTATCCTGCCTACCAAAGTTTATACACCATTATTCAGGGTCGTAATAGAATGGTGTAAACCTCAGGTCTATGTGCTTGGGGGTAAACAGGACATAACTCTCATGGTATGTGGGGTGGCTGAGAGAGTATGGTAGTGAACTTATCGTATTGGTTGTCAGCATGGTTAAAACAGCATCACGGTTGCCTACAGTGCAGCCAGTGTAAAGTTGTGAAGTATCTGGCTGAAAGTAGTTTGGTCTGTAGCATGTCTTGTTACGACAACGTGCAGCTTGTTCTGACCATTTGTAATCGGTGCAGTTTGGCGACTCGTTTATGCCATTAGGAGGGACTCTGTGGTATCAAGGAAAATGGGAATGACTGTTGCATTGCATGACCTTTGCCACGCTTCCTGGGTGAGATGGCGTTTCGTACTGGCAATGGCTTCTGTTATCCTGGAGGAGCACATGCTTCTCCGAGAATTAGGTCACGAAAGAGTACGAACAGACATCTTGTCTTCCTATAAACTTAGCATTTGATTACTGTTAGACAATGACATCATGTCTTCTTTTTTTCCGATCCTTTCAGAGATAAAAGAGGACGGGTAAATGAGACGACAGTCTTACCCCCAAGTTGGTTTAAACGATAAGCGGATTTAGCGTGGTTATAAGTATTTGGAGTATGTCACGTCAGCCATACTTTAACCAGTACAAATATTATAACCAGGCATCTTATATCGTCACTTGGGTATGATTGGACATATCAGGGCGGCAAAACAACCACATTTGAGACCTAATCAATCTTTTGATGGCCCATATACATTAAAGTTTGAGTTTGTTGTCTACCATAGTACAAGAGCCTCGAGAGAATCAAGAAGACGAGCACCTTTATTGGCAGCTACCTCCCAATAATGGACGCTCGCGATGTGTGGCTGTCGATGCGCAGCGTACAAGAGTTATCATTGTTATTTCACCACTTCAACGGGGCTGTAAGAGTTGAAGTGTCATCTGCCGGAACCCATGTCGATATTTGCATACTGGGGGTTGAAAATACCTCTTGAGTGGGAGAAGGTGAACCAGGAAAAGGAAGGGCTATACGAATAAATGATAAATTTATAATTATACTGGAACATAAACAATGAACTGAAGAGTACACTGGACTGTAATTACAAAGTGTGACTTGTATTAACTGCGGTATAATTTGCCTTGGTGTGATATATAGCAGATAATGATTCTATGAAAATAGAATGATGAATCCGTGTCCTCAGTCGAGGGAAAATGCTTCCAACACCGCGTATTACATGCCTAATAAACCGCAGGTGCGACCTAGGTTTATCGGCGGGGCGGATCTGGACTACATTGCCTCAAGACACTTGAATTCACTAGGAGACTACTCCGGAAGACTATCCCCCGCGCCTCTGCGTACGTCTGCACGTCAGACACACGCGCAGAGACACAAACTCAGATTTGGGAGTAAGTGACTGGAGAAGAGCCACTACTGGAAGTAGAATCAGATAGAGGAACGATAAATAGCGTACGAGTGACAAATGTATTAATGGATAGATAGCTCAACGATTGTTATATGGTGTTGAGGAGATAGAATATTCGACTGAATAAACCTGCACAGTCCATTCAAACACAAAGTATGGGATTCACGAGACGCCTGAAGGGCTGATATTGTTATGTACCATACCCTATGCTCGTGGTACGGGATATAATTCTTCGACAAAATGGTTTGAAATCCTAAGATAATGGCAGAATTATTGTCCCTTGAGACCATGGGAATCGGAGGTAAGTGAAACGGATAATAGATCCCTAGTCAAAGGAAGCATTAATTTGTTAAATGGTATAAATTACGAGAGTAAAGTTAGGTGTTTGACTAAGACCAAATCATTTTACGGTCAGTATTTCGAGAGGCCATATATTTGGGTATTAGGTTCTGTATGAATACTGTACAGGTGGTGGGGTCGGATCCTTATTTTTCCAATAAGCACACATCGGAGTCTCCACTGATACACTTATCTATACTTTTATAGTCAGGGGCATAGGGTCAGCTTTGGGTGTAACGAGGCGACACAAGTCAATCACAGGCGGGACCTTTTACATCTTAACTAGAGGCAATCTTAGTTGACTACGGGGAATTATCCGACAATCACACCTGGACCAATGAAGATCAAAAGGATCACAAGGAGCATAATTCAAACACGTCATCGCACTAGAGGTACGTTACAAAAACTCATCCGCAATTGTCCTTCCACGCCAAAATAGAGTCGAGTACTGAAAGGTAGTGGAGTGTACCCAATTACACGGGAGGGAGACAGTTCTAGGAACATATGCAAGTTAAGATTCAGGGTATGGAACTCCGAGGGACTGATGATTGAAGTTAGTAGTCTCAAGTACCACCCCTACTGAGACCTGGTTTTTCCTAACATCCTTGTCCTTGTCTCACCTGCCCGAGATTTTGAAGATACACAATGTGCTTCATTTGATCATAATATATACGTATGGTAGTGAAATCACTCCCGTAACCTCGGTGCTGTCTCACGAAAATCTCTTCACGTTTGTGATCCAAAAAATCGGGTGTGACATCACTACTTACTTGTGACGAGAAGCCCATCTTCTTCCAAAGATACCGCACTCTGACCACCGAAATTTCGGGGCAGAACCTCGTACTTTCGGGGTCTAGCCTCCGAGAGTTCGGATTTATAAATGGCCATTAAACACTTTCTGGCTAAATATTTTTACTCCTTGATACACTGGAGTTTTGGTAATCTTTATGGAATAAACCTGCCTGACAACCAATTGAGTATTTCTGTGGTAATGTTCTATTAAAAAGTATCTGACTTCGGAATTTAGGGTCATAGAATCACCACCCTGCAATTTTTTATCACTGACAAACAGATGTATGATCGGGATAGGGGGGAAAACCTTCCTTTAGGATACCCTATCAGGAACTCATCTTAACTTTGCATTCATATGTTGTATACCTTAATTTAGTAGACTGGAGGGTTATGGACATTATTCTACACAGACGGTTACTGTGGAGTTTCATACTATCACTCCCGCTAAAAGCTGTTATTTTGAGACTGTATTTGACTCACACTTTTAATTTTATATGCATGTATTTAATAACTTTCTTTTTGTCCTTATTTCACATTGGCTTAATATGTAGATGTTTTGCACACAATAGGAATATAAACAATTATTGGAGTCGGTTTTGAGAAAATACGTATATCCTGAGGTGAGTTAGGGATTACAGTAGTGATTAGTCCATTAATTACCATTCAGAGACCATGTGAATGTATGTATTGGGAGGGTGGTTTTTATTTAAGCTCAGTATATTTAAAAATTTGATTAAGATAATTAGTTGTAACAAGTCCTCTTACAAAACGAGAATGTTTATGTCGGCTTTTAATTTCGTTGAAAGAGTGGCTAAATTTTAGTCTTTTATTTGAGCGTGGTATTGGGATAAACATAGCAATTGTCACATTGCTTCTAAGCAATTGAAACGTTGTAGAACGACGAACTGTTGGCCTCATGTTTTTTGACAGGTGTATCTTATTACATAAGTTATCATGATTTAATAAACGTACTTTGCTTATCAATTTGGTTGTCAACCTCTTTAAAAAAAGTGGTAGCAGTTTATAATCAATTGATTATTATACTAATGCTTATATAATAGCTTAACACACTAAGTTAATAAGGTCAAACTTCTACTAAAACATATGTATGGTCAACAGCAAGGCAATTTCCCACAAGACACCACAGGATGGCTATTGTATCAATAAAGTCACTATTAACAAGAAAGTTTCTCGACCGAAATTAGGGGGATATTAACTAATGGAATGTCTAACAAAAACTCAGAATAAAATGGGAGCATCAATTTAGATACACATCACATAATGGGTAGGTACGCGGGCAAGCAAATTTAGTGGCTGTCATCTCGCGAGAGGAGGGAAGCGAGGGGATAGGGGCTTGAGCGAGAGGCGTAGATGCGGCCTTTTTGGGGATTGCCGCAAGAAATGATGCAATATTTTGAGTAGGGTGGAGTGGTTTGGAGTGAGGAAAGCGGAATTCCTGGCGTCTAAGGGGAGATCTATCGTGTGTTTGGCGCGAGGGTGAGTAGGGGTGCTAACGCGGGAGTGGGGTTAGAATAATGTTTGTGCGATAGTGGGGGTGAGACCCTGGAGGAGAAAGCGCGAAATCCGTGGTAGACGTCGGCGCGAATGGGTATGGGTGGGGCGAGGGTGGTGGCAAAAAATATTAAACACAAATCTGATTAATAAGATTTATTACATGGATATATCGCTCCGGGACCTGGCGATTAGATAATTTGAGAAGTTTTCGGTTATAATGGGACGCCAAATCGTTGGAGAGATTTGATTACACCATCAAACACTTAATGTTGAAAAAATAAAGATACGCTACTGTTCGGTTGAGCTCCGTTTTTTGTACCATTTGGTCGAAAACCCATTCGATTTGGGTGGAGGTTCGAGCAGTGACAGTGCAAGGGATTTATGTGTCTATTCAAATTATATAATACCGTAGTCCATTGTTTCTATACCACATAGTCGGGGTTCAATACAAATTCCAACCAAAGTTGAATAATTCTATAATTACATCGATTGAGAACTGGTAGTTACTATGCAAAAATTGAGGGCTAGTTTTTCTGTGAGGGGCACATTGGATTGGCTAATTTGGGGCAAGCAGTAAATAGACATAATTTTACGACGAAATATTATGAGCTACATGGTGTCTCAATTCACTTTAGTTTCATTGGGGGTAACCGAAAAAACGACACTCGTTTTTAGCTTCACACACTACAGGGGTCATCTTCCTTCAGTACCGGCCATTTCATTGCCTGCATATTTGGGCAGAGTATAGTCCATTATCATCTCAGGGTAGGCATGTTTTTTTGTTAATTGCCCTGTTGCACTTTGTAGAGCAAACAAAAGTTAAGCATTGCTTCACGGTATTAATACGTTTTGGGTTTTACTGAAATAAATACAGAAAAAGACTAGAGATTATTTTAAATCTTTCGACTCATTATGTAAATAATCTTGTGACCAAGATCTCATATTATGCGATAATATACAAAGAGCTTGGGTTTACACTCTGCTCTGAATAGTAATATAATCCGTTTTTTTTTAAATCCAGCAAGGGTCTACTTTTACAGATTAGTACTTCTTATGTTTTTTTTTAGACCGCCAAAAGTCCCATATTGCTGCGATTTAGTAAGCACACAGTTTAAAACTATCATCATACCAGTGCACAAATTTTTTATATTTGTGTTTCGTATCTAGTAGTCGTGTTTAAATCGATTTTTAGAAGTGGGGCACCAATGGATGAGCAATTTCAAAGCCAAACTGCTTTCTAGAGGCGACAACTTTTGGCCCTTGACGGACAAAAATGTTCTTATGGAGGTTTTTATGAATGTTTCAAATAGTTATATGAGTTGTTTAACGAGGTTATATATATCCACACCACCACCATACCTTATTTACTACCGTAAGCTTCGTAACTCAGAATTCTACATAAGAACTGTTAGTCAACACTGGAGTTGGTAGCACACAGGAGACTCGGGGTGGGTGACCGGTCTCGAACGAAGGAGAAGGCTTAGTTAAAACCTATGCTCTTTTGAACCCGTCTATGGTGTACTCGTATTTTGTCTCGCACATAACTCGCCGGAGGTACCTGCTTTGCAGACTAGGTAATACACGTGGGAATTTCTTTATGGCGGTCACCAACTCTTTATTTTCTTTGTTATCTCGTTCAAGGACACTTTTGGACACAAAACATCAATCTGCACAACTCTGGTTTCTTTTTAGTTCATTATATTTATTGTGAGTACTCTTTCTACTATGTACTATGGATAAATTATGAATTCTTAGACCGTTAATAAGGAAAAATGACGTATTTAGGCGGTAGTCTAGAAATATTTGCAAATCACTTTATCATGTATATTAACATTTAGTGTGTCACGTTAGGCATGAGGAGTAAATAGCAGTAAGTAATTTCGGAATATCATTACTCTCCGTGGAGAACAGATGTATTGATAATTTGAAACGATCAATTACCTACGGCCCTGGCCGTAGCGATTCTATATTATCTCGATTTTACAAAAAAGTAAACACAATGTTTGATATGTCTATACCCGGTTTGAAGTTACTACGCAGATTTTACACAACCGGCGAAATTTAAAAATAACGGGGATTCTCCCCAGCTGGTTCGGACTATTTTCCCATACTCAGTGCCCAATTCCTTGGGATTGCACTGGGGTTTCTGACATAACAGCACTCGCTGTTTACTAACATTGTTAATAGTATGTATCATCACATCATAATATCACTGAATTACCAAGAGCATTGTGGTCTTGTGGTAGATAAATTTTGAATCGAGGACGACACTAAACCATCTAAAACAAAGATGCACAAAAGGTCATGCTCAAAATGAGTACTCTGCATGTATCAACAACTTCAGAGACACAATCACTCAAACAAACAATCTCGAACAAGATTACAGGGATTTATGAAATTATTAAGAAACTAAAGATATCTACGTAGATTGCCACATATCATAAAACCTTGTTATCATTTTCATCAATGTAGTGGCATCATTTACCAAATTAGTTAATAATGCCAACATCTTTCACACATTTAAATTTCTTTTTTTACATATACGCAAAGATGTTTAAATAATAAATATTTACAAACAGGGCCAATGTAACATTTAATGCACATGGAGGCTTCCAATCACAATTCCGAGCTCTAAGACCAAATATAAACAGTTAGGAATCATTTCCACGAATCAGGGAAATACTTGAGAAACGGCGATTACTTTTGCACGATGTTTTGTAACCTTGTCCTTGACTGCTCTTATGACCCTTTCTCCTAGCCACTGGGCATGCTCCATTTCTCACGAGGTCGTTTGTATTATGGACCCTTTCTGTGTTTTTCTAATTTGCCCTATACGGTCTAGTCGGAATTCTATTGACCATTTCATTCATTTCTCTACCTGGTGTAATTTCGGCTATGTACTTCCGAATGCATAGTCTAGTAATGGCCAGTCTCGCTTTCTGGAGTTCCTGTTGTGATGATTTAATCTATTCAGCTTTCGATCGGTCTTATACAACCATTTCAAAGCGCTCTGAGATCAAGAAGATCTCTTCAGTTGGACGTGAGCGTTCGACAATCACCTAGAATCGCACTCATTCGCACAACCCTCTGGCGGGGACACCGCCTATACACTTTACCCAGTTAGAAGTCTGGAACTATCTATGGGGTCCGGAATGGATATTGCCTAGAGGAGAAGGCTGAAGAGTCCATAGTAATCTCCTCGTCTGTTATGACCTAAATAATAAAAATACTTAACCATTGAATATATAATATAGAAGTCCCATGATTTAATATGATGAACATTCTGCTGCTTTTCAAAAATTGTAAATAAAGGCAACAAACCAAATTCACCATAAAATATATACAGTTCTAGCTTACCTCATTACAGAAACCAAAAAGTAATAATAATACCTTTCAAAAAGAAATTCTGGGCGTCTCATATTCCTTAACATATGGGAATTTATCACTTCCACACTGAGATATTGGGCCTAGCCTTAATACAGTTAAAAGCACTTGGTATAATATCTCAAATTACCAGTGGCTATGTACGCAGGAAATTGTTAATTATTGAGATTAGTACCCAACCCATTCTTCTATTAAAATTTTGCTAAGGTCGGAGTAATAGACTCAATTTCCACATGGAAAGGCTCTCCTCGATGTTGTTTTATTAGTTCGGTATCAATAAGGGGTGCAAAATTTTCAAGCTAGAATGGTTATTGTTAGTTCAGAGTTATTACCATTACAAAGTTTTCCGGTACCTGTACATGATTCAGGACTGGATAATTACGAGGTTCACAGATTTTTAAAAAACATCGAGGTATGCAACAAAACAAGAATTTAAATCATATATATAATATTACCTCAAGGAGGGTGGCAATCAAAACAAGAATTCACAAAATTAGAAGGCAGTAATTTTAGCGCAATGTTGTATATGCCGATTTATCATAAAAATAACAATTTTTACAAAACATTTTTGCTCACTTAAATCGGTCGGGAGATAGCTGTGTGATGGATTTAATCCATCATATTTCAATTTAAAGGAATGGAACTTATAAGGGCATTATGTTCGGTATCATCAAGTAGATTCACATTTCTATTTGAATCTATGAGTACCACTCACTGCCTCGAAGGAGAATACAAAGAGAGTAGGGAGAGACACACTACCCTGATATAGCAAGAGGTACTTCCCGGTACTACAGAAGCAACACGAATGCCAGTTGAGTATCTAAGGTTTCTATAGGAAAGATAATCAACATTCCTCACTTGGTGTCGGGTATCCTGTAGGATTTAACACGATCGTCGGCCTCGTAAGACACACCCTTTACTGTTATAAATATGACAAAGTGATCATTAAAGATTATTTTTAATTGATAGCTTTTGTATCGAGTGTTGAATGCTAGCGGGCTCCTGGGTTATGTACATCGATGAATCAACCTCAAGCCAGCCATTGCACAGACTACCTCTACGTGTTCTCCTCACACAGGCGGACTCAAACTAATAATTTAGGACGGTTTAGAGCTCGGGAGAGTGGGACACATATGTTTTTGAAAGAGGTTTGCGAAACGGGGCACGTTTTGAGAGGATTTGTTGTGACGAGGGTGTACATGAGTTATGTTTTCCGAGCTAACAACAACTGCGCATACGAGGTATGTTTCGTATTTTATCCCTTAAAAGGCTAATGGGGATTGTTCAGGTTTCAAGTAATGAGTCTATCTAGATGCCAATTGGTCACAAATACTTCTTTTAATCGCCTCGCGAGGTTGTTGAAGGAATTTGTTAGGGATATGTCAAATCTTTTAGCAATACAACATTCATATATCCTAGACTCCATGATTAAATTCATATCCAATTGCGCTAACAAATTTCTGAGAGATTACATATGATACGTAGATCGGGCAGGTTTAGACTACATACCTGAACTCTCTAACTCAATCACACAACGAGTACCAAGTGTACTGGGGAGCGATAGACACAAGAGTGTCAGAAAACTCATAGAGATGATCTATTTCACATATCATCGAGTTTTCATATAAAAAAACTGTAGAAAAGCAGAATTATTCTAACACAAGAAATGAGAATCACATAGTTTGTAGATCAGCTCTGCTATTTGTTATTGTAGCAATAAGATAATGCAGACACAATTATCAACACACCTGTCGAAAGAGAGCACCCAAGTATCTAATAGAACAAGTTCATTGCATGATGTGGGATTCTGAACACACCAAAACCGGACGCGTAAATTGTTCCAATCGAATACTACTGCACACATCGTCTGTTTGCTTAAAAGAAGTAATACAAGTTAGTCAACAATAGACTTTTCCGTGACAACAAAAGTTATGTGGCGAATCTTCGTACCATGCACAATCAAATTTCGACAATTTCACAAGCTATGACTACTAAACGCAACTATATGGTGCCTGCGTAGCAGCCACTGTAAAGCGTTAGGAGGATGACATATGCCCTGTTTGTTATTGTCCTTTTGCACAATATATACACATTCTGGTACAAAAGACGGAGAACACACACCTTTTCGAACACAATGTGAGTTCGGGTTTAAATCTCATACGTCACTTTAAAAATGCATTTTTAAATTCATCATCATCACTTGTGTGCGGAGCAATCGGGTCAGGTCATCGCCTTAAGAGAGAACGCGAATTAGTCCCTCGGATCACGGAGGTTGCAGTATGAAATATTTTACACAACAACCTGACTGATACAATTACTCAAGGCTTAACGTTGTGTCTTTGGGCGTGCATCTTTCGGTGCTACGGAAGAGATTATAGGTAGGAATCGGCACACAATACCTTCTGTGCATCTTTTGGGAAGCTCATTCCACAAACAAAAGAGTTTGTTCGGACAAACATCGAATTGACCGACGTGGGTAATTATTCCCGGCAAATGCTTTTAACCCTTTTTATGAAACAATATGCCTACAAATACAAATGGACAAATATACAAGCTACACGATATATGGCTATAATGTTCGATAATTCATTGGGGCGAAATAGCGTAAGAAGTTGGAGGGCTTCAGTAGATGTCTGATAACCCGACAGTAAAAATCTTGACTTGAGAAGATGAACTTTTAGTTTTCGGGAGCTTGTTATAAACCCTCATTGATAATAAATTAATGAGCATGGTATATTTTTGTTGGGCCTAGCGTTCGGTCCTATTAGGGTAAAAAATCTGTATACCGGGCAAATCACATCTATCGTATATTGTTACTAAATTTTATATAAATACTTGAGTACATTCTGACTAATAAAATACAAACAAACTCATATGCGCTAATATTTGCATATAGAGCTTACAGGAGACGATACGTTATCTATAATAGTTTTGGGGAGTATCGATCTTTATATGCGTGGAGCATACAATTAAAAAATGAGGAAATTAATGATTCAGTCTGTAAATCTTTTTGGGCGAGTGATTTACAACATCTTATGGTACTGGGCTGCAGTGATTTATTTCACGATAGAACACCAGCAGAAATGTAATAGGGTTATCGCGATGTGTTTAATTTGATATCCTGGCCGAATTGCTGGGGTGATTTAGCGAAAGGTGACACTTTCCGCAGAGTTTTCTCTTCGGAGGGGTCACATTTCACGTGAAACCGTAATCCATTCAATAACACTCGTTAAGAGGGTAAAAGGTGGCGCAAATATTATATTCCGTTTTGGGTGGATAAAGAAGGCAGTAGTACTTAAAAAACACACTCCTCTGACTTCTGGAAAGTATTTAGAGTTATTTATCATTATAGGAATGTTTTTGGAATATCAGAAAGCATTTTGGGCCTTTTTGGAGAGATTGCGATACAATTACACATTAGAGTTAAATTATGGCCTTGGCATCTTATATTTATAAATCAGGAAAAGTGGATAAAATAATGATAAAATATGGAGTAACACACACCATCCCACAGGATTAAGTTTAGTAAACAACAGGCCTAACATTACACCGTTGCACGCCTGGCGGATATTCGAAGTGAGCTGAGATCATGCATAGACCAGAGGCAGGAGTGTAGACAGCAATACATTATACTAAGGCATCCCGAAGGTTAGACAACAATTTCTCTCCCGCGGTAGAATTACCTAACTTAGATTATTGTAATATCAAAGTATGAACAGGGGAGCTACATTAATAATATTTGACTAGTTAAATAACTCTATAGTATATTTGAAAGAAACAGGGATAGTTACTATAAATTTGGGTTATCATAAATCATTTATATAGATAAAAATTATTACAAACTAAAGCATTCGAGTAATTAGAACAACTCTAGAGTAAATATAACTGATATACGGAAAGCTTCGGATTTGTGTGATATATAGCACTGAATAAATGTTTAAAGACAGAATATAACACTAAATGGAAACCTGAAGAAACCTTTTTCTTGTTTGTTTGAGGTTCTAGCCGACTCAGATATCAAAAAAATTAAAATTATCCAATAAGCAAACTAAGAACACCAATTCTCTTGCGTATATCGAACATTACACGTATTATCCGATACTCAATCAAATGCACTTAATGACTCTCGGATGATCTGGATATCTGGTGACCATCGTTTGAGATGAGAGTAAGCTAATTGAACACTTGTCTTGTGAAGATGAGCAGAGTATGGAGTCCCTCTATTTGAACTCCTGGGTGTGATAATTAATCAATTAACTGTACTTTCTTTTCAATTTCCTCAGCACTGTAAACCTCCCATTCTGTTGTGTGTCTGGTGTTGTTTTAATAATTATCAGAAACAATTATCAGAAACCAAACTGCACAGACTGGTAATTATTTGACAGGATTTTATACACAGATGGTTAAGTTTTAGGTAGGACTTGGGCACAAGTATTTGTTTTTCATAATTCATTATGATTTTAGTGTTTTAAAGTAGATTTTTTTTTTTATTTTTGAAATTCTTTTTAAGAATATTATAAAAATACTTTGCTGTATGATAGACACATATAAAATTTAATTACATTAAGTTTTAGAAATGTTAGTGAAATTCACTATATATTGTAACAGTATAATGCGTATGAAATTTTGTTTAATAGACATGAATGGACTCTTAGTTTTGTCATAATCACTGCCAGTATAATTTGATAAATAAAATAGTAAAGGACAAAAGAACAATTCCAAATTTAGAAACAAAAGTACTTGATATTTTTGACTTACTGAGGCTGTGAATCTGCTGTCCAGCCAGGCTGTAGTTCCTGAGAAGCTGACCAATGACATCACAACTGGACTTGAGCAGTTTCCTCTTCTGGATTTTTGTCATTGACTGCGGATTGTCTTGTGTGGTTATCTTTGCCATCATGGCTGACTTCATCTTGTACTGAAATCAACTGTCCTTTCTCTTCAGGAAAGCCCAGACTGTTGAGAGTCTGTGGTATTTTTATAGTCAAGATTACAGAGTCATGGATAATCCTTGTAAACCTATACAATGTAACATAACTGTGATGATAAAATTTGTCTGGTTATACCAGCACCAGCCATGATGAATAATCACAACAGGGAGCTGACACAACACAGTTTAGGGGGGTGGGAAGTGGGCCAGAAATAGGAATTTCCTGTGCCAGATGGACATGCTTCAGTGGACACAGTGAGGGACACAGTGAGACAGGTGTGGCTACCTGGAGTTTTACACCTTGCCTACCTGGGAGTGGGAGAATTAGGGGTAGTTTGTGACAAACCAGGTGACCAGTTCACTAAGAAATTTTAAAGCACCATGATCTTGTTGTGTGTCATGAATCTTGTTTACTGGTGTGATTAGAAGTTTGGAACAAGAAATCTACTCATCGAAAATCTACCTTCACATACAAATTAAATCGTGATTTATTGACCGGCTGTGAAAGTTCTACTTATAGAAATCCTACTCATCAAAATACCCTTCACAAATACAAATTAATGTGATTTAATTGACCAGTGTGATAAGTTTACTACTAGAAAATCTACTCATGAAAAACTCTCCCTTCACAATACAAATTTAATTGTGATTTATTGTACCAGTGTGAAAAGTTTACTATAGATAAATCTACTCATGAAAATCTCCCTTCACATACAAATTAAATGTGATTTATTGACCAAGTGTGAAAGTTTTACTATAGAAATCTACTCATGAAAAATCTCCCTTCACATACAAATTAATGTATTTATTGACCAGTGGTTGAAAGTTTACTATATTCATTCATTCATATTCCATACAAGGTTGCGAAAGAAAATAAATAGATAGTTAAAAAAAACAGATGAATTTGATATAAACAATCAGATAAAAAGATAAACAATTTACTTGCAAATGAACATATATTTTTTCTTTGCATAATTGATAACCACAATTTGCTGTACGAAATTAAGAGGAACAAAAGTGTGGTTTTGTATAAGATACATAATTATAACCAGTTAAATTGCATTTGTTTTCCTTACATAATTTGTCAGCACTTTGCACTTTTTGTTAAGATTTTAACAATTCTATCTTTCATAATTCACCCATCTTTCCTCTGAGAAATTATAAAACAATACCACTGTGGAATCAAAGCTCAACAATGCTTACCGTATGTGAATGTAGTCCCATGAATGAATTACATTTCTTTTCTGTGAAATTATTTTTACCCCACAATCTCCTTAATTTTCAGGAAGAAGAAACAGAAAGAGACTGAGATGGAGATGCAGAAACGCAGAGAGAGAATAGAACAATGGGCGTGCGAACGGAAAGAAAAAACAGGAACCTGATTCCTACTAAACATTGCCCCGTCAGTAAAAAGTGGTCCTGGAAGATGAAGACGAATGAATGATCGAAGAAGAAGTTGAAGTAAAGAAAGAGGATGATGGGAATGAAGTCGACCCACTGGATGCCTACATGCAGGTCTGTATTACAATTAAAATTACAGACTCTGTATTATGATTAAAATAATTACAGGTCTGTGTTATGATTAAATCAACATGTCTGTTGTTTATGATTAAATCACAGTCTATGTTATGATTAAATCACAAGGTCTGTGTTACAATTAAATCAACAGAATCTATGTTACGATTAAAAGACAAGTCTATGTTACTGTGTTAACATTAATCACATGTCTGTGTTACGATTAATCATTACGATCTATCTTACATAAAAAATAACTGTCTTTGGTTAAATGTTAAATCACAGGCCTGTGTTAACGATAAATCACAAGGCTTAACGATTGAATTTACAGGCCCAATGTGTTATAAATTAAGTCTTAGCTGATAAACTTATCAAAAGAAAGAAGTCTAATAGTGAAGATTTACTCAACAGCGTGCTAGCGTGCTAACATTGCAATTGTTTTTAGGAAAGTACAGATGATGATACTGAATTACAAACTTGTTATTAAAGAGATAATCATAATGAATAACACAATGGATTGTTTTCTTACAGGACATAATATCAGAAGTGAAACAGAAGGACAAAGAAAAGCCAAATGTAAGTTTATATCTGGTAGTTTGGAGACTTAAATTAGTTATGAGAATGATATTCTTAAGTTAGAACACAGTTTTTAGTGGACTAGGCCATATTTTAAACAAATAAAGCTGTAATAGAATGGCATATAAACATAATCAGTATTTATAAAAATTGGTATAAACTTTTGTCGCGGACAGGGAGATGGCATTCAGAGTACAGGAACAGGAAAGGTGACCATCATCACAGCAGTGGCCAAGAAAAAGGTCAATCCCGAGAAAGAGAAGGGAGAGTTAATGGAGAACAACGTGGACTTGATGGAGGTAGGGACATAGTGGATGTAAA
>CAJDSM010066768.1:13608-23879 GCA_903981925.1 Ostrea lurida | reverse complement strand
ATACATTTCAGCTAGATATTAGCGATTGCGACAGTAACGTACGTGTCATTTTGCCTAACTGTGATATCTTTAAAAATATCAATTAGTGAGGCTAATTAAAAAATATCATAGTTTAAGTTTCTCCAATCCCAAATGATGAATAAAAACCACTAATGATTTTACAAGAATTTATGTTTTTTTATAAATCCGCTAAAGCACCTGCGACTGCAATTGCCACACCTTTATTGAAGAATGGGTGTTAAAGTAATGAATGTATCAAATCATTGATATTTAAAGTACTTAAATCTTTTTATATGATTAGAAATTGCACTGAAAATATAAATATAAACAATAAAATGCTGTCTTTGTTGGTTTAGCTTTGGTGATGAAGGAAACTTAAGCAATGCAGAAAAAATTTTATAACCCGCTAATGCGGGTTATGAATTTTTTCTGGCACATGCTAGTTTCCTTCATCACCCAATAAACCAACAAAGACAGCATTTTATTCATATTATTGTTTAAATAAAATGTCATCAATTTTGATTGAATTCTGCCTCGTAGGAATATAAATTAAGTCAGCTAATAAAGGAGCACAATTTGTGCCCAATGGAATTCCAAAAGACTGTTGGAAGACCTGATTGCCAAAAAGTCAATGAGGAACTCCAGCATTGCTTTAAATAATATCAACTTCAGAGTACTTGCGTGTAGAATCAGAGTGGAGTTTAACAAAATAATTTTTTTGAAAGGCTGATCACTAGATAAGAATATCTCCTTTTTCTTAGACGCACAACTACTGCATGGGCACTCGAGGGTAGTATTTGAAATTTTCTAAATCATCTGATTATATTTTTCTTGCATGTCAAATAGTTTTGTTGCATGCTGGCATATTTACATTGCATGTTGACATATTTATCTTGCATGTCGACATAATCTAAAGAAAAATAACTTGCATATCATATATCTATAGGAGACAGAAATATGCCGCCATACATTAGGCGAGCAATCGCAACATCCTTCAGAAATTATGAGGTAAATCTGATAAATTTCATCAAATACAAAAAGCTCACCTATTAAAGTATTTCGCAACTTAGGACACGCGATAATTTGAATCAACAGACCAGACTTCCCTGTCAAAGTCCGTGTATAATCTTGGTGACCTCACGGACAACTTGTGTGACCATAGTCCGTAGTGTTAGACTATTCCATGGTACGATCTAATGTAGGCAATATAAGTACGCCTTGACTAAATCACAAATATGACATCCAAAACGCCAAATACACGGCAAATGTTTTTTGATGCTATCGCAAATACTGACCATGAAAAGGTACGATGATTCAAATATCAGGGCAGTATACACACAGTTTTCCTCCTGTTTCCATTGCAATGGCCTGTCATGAAGTATTTCTTCATAAATCGGCCTTTCGGGCATTACCAGATTAAAGTAGCACAATCTGTATTTTTACGGAAAATTAAATCTATATGGACCGTGGATATCGGCCTGGATAGCTCAGTGGTTAGAGTACCTGAATAGTGATGCAGGGGTCCCGGGTTTCTCATTTCCTCCCTTCCTATTACAAATTGGTGGCCAGTGTGACCCCTGGAATTGCAGGGGAAAGTCCTGCCAGGGGGTTTGAACCTGGGTTATTTGTCTTCGAGGACGAAGACTCTTTAAGGGGGAGGAATGTAGTAGTTAGGGCTATATGGACCGTGGATATCGGCTTGGATAGCTCAATTGGTAGAGCATCTGACTAGAGATCGATTCAGGGGGCCGGCCGGGTTCGAAACTCGGTCTGGTCCGTTGCATTTTCTCCCTTCCAGTTACATTTGGTGCCGTAGACCACCCCTGGAATTGCAGGTGAAAGTCCTGCCAGGGGCAAAGATTCTGGGTTATGTGGCTTCGGGGACGAAGACAATTTAATAGGAGGGAGGAGTGTAGCGGTCAGCCAGGTTTACTAAGATAGCTCAATTGGTAGAGCACCTGACTAGAGTTTCAGGGGGCCCGGGTTCGAATCCCAGTCTGGTCCGTTGCATTTTCTTCCTTCCTGTTACACATTTATTTATACACATGATATTTGTGTTATATTGACATTCACTACCATTTTGAAGTTTATATAGATGGTTTTTAATCTATCGTCTCCCAATATATATACTCCTGTTATTGACATCGCAATGCTAATGAGCTTCGGTCATTCCTTTTCTTCTTAAATGACATTGGCATCACGATGTCCCATATATTTTCATATCGACAGTCACACACTTTGTGAAGTTTATACAGTACAGCCCGGGTGGATTTTTGAATGCCCAGTTTCCAATGTGGGCCAGCCACTTGGAATCACAGTGGGCATTTGGAGTGGACATTTACCTGAGTGTTAACTGTATACAATTCTATACAAAACCCACTGTGTTCAGTGGACTTTTAAGGTGGAGTGCTACACCAGAGAAATTTGACGTGGATGAAAAAGAGGATATTCCTAAACAAGATTTTGAAAATAAAAAGCGTAAAATTCACTAAATTTCGTCAAAAAAATCAGTTTTAGTAAGAAACCAATTTTGAAACAAATTTTAAAACCCTGCTGAGCTCGAACCCGCAACTCTGCCCTTTAGAAGGCAGCCGTACTATATGAGCTAGCTCCGCTTAGCGCATTTAAGTTTGAAATGATTTAATATATAACCTGAAGTGAATTTTATCCATAGTTTCGAAAGGAAGTCAGCCATTATGACGAGTAGAGTAGATCTTACCCTAGAAATGCCGCCACTCTAGAAAATGGCCCACAAATGCGCAGCTGCGGCAAATTAATTTCCACCTGAGGTGCCGCTTGAATTATTAAGTTGTCTTCTATTTAGAACAGCTAAAAATTTAATAAAAATCCAGACTAAAGTCCAAGTTTTGACTTTTTGAGAAATCCAGGCCTGTAACTAGGTAAAACATGTGTCTCTATAATAATTCTTTTTTTAGTGGCATCTATGCCCCTAAATAATTAATTAGCATTGCGAGGCTAATATACTTTTGGTCATTCATGCTAGTTTATACAAAATACACTTTAATAGTGACCCAAACCCAAAAAACTCCCTGAGCACCGATTGTTTGTCTTATCAACCCCCAAAGAAACCTTCCCAGCATACTTCTTTTGTGGACTTTACATGCATATTTCTTTGAAACCTCATCTACTCTATATATACTCCGTATATTGGCCATGTAGGGGGCTAGAGGCCTTTTGACTCCTGAGGCCAAACTTGAATATAGTGTTTATCTGTAAAGCATTTGTTTAAAAAATAATGTTGATACGAATGAAACAAACGATAAGTAGCCCCTATAAAGGTTTTACCAAAAATATGATCGCAGAGAATAGGAGTTATTAGCCTACGACTGACAGAGTGGCGGATTGGGGCCAAAATAAATAAACACTCAAGCACTGTATCCTTTTGAAAAGCTCAATTCATCTTCTTAAATAGACCCTGGGTCCAAAACAGCACCAAGAGAAGGTGCCACTTTAACAGATTTACACTCTTGAGTTTCCAGACAAGCTTTTTAAAGTCGACGAGTCTGACCTTATGATGCCAAAGTGCTCTTTGCTAGAACATTATTGGTACCATGCGACTAACTATTCCTGTTATGATCGTACATGTTTAACTGAAGATTAGTGAATGGTTTCTGTTAAAATAGCACATTTGAATATCGCGTTAAAGTGATGCTAGAAATTAACTTTTTAGAGTTTAGCATGTACAAGCTCTTCAGCTTTTAACACAGCTTTATTGTACATTTACTCTTCGAATTATCGCCATCAATCATCGCCATTTTCGCGTTTTATAACGCCCGCAATTTTCTAGGAACGTTTTTCCTGTCCCAACTTAAAATTCTCGTTAAAACGCCAAATTCGCCTTTCCCATTCGCCACGATGTATTCAGGGTACAAAAGTCCATTTACACAGTATTAAATTATCCATAAACCGCCCATGGGTAGAGCATGATCTGCTGGTCACCGAAGCAGGTAAATTGTCATTATCGATCTCCAGCTGTTCCACCTGGCCAGAAAAGACCTAGGTAATTAACTGCTTTATGCCTAAACAAGAAAAGACTTAAGATAGATGCTAGTCGCGCCCCTATTTTATTATATAGACTAACCCGTTTCAGTTAGGTAACAGCCATACACGAGAAGAGTATTCTTTGTAGTTTCGGAGACAAAAAGGAAGATATTGTATGATGTTATAAACGAAATAATCATGTTAAAAAAATTAAAAATAATTTTATAACAAGAAAAAATATAAGAGTTTATATAACAAACATGAAGAACAGCGCGTAATTCTTTTCTACCAAATAGTGGAACTTTTCTTCAAATGAGCGGATTCAATTCATCGCCAATTCGTTATAACGCCCAAAGCGAACAAAACGTGCAGTTTATCGAGATTGACTGTTATATAATAAGAACATTCTGACATCATTGCTCAGATTTAGATTTGTCTTTAGCTTGAACACAGTTTATGTTCTTCCATACTCAACTGATTTTAGAATTTAATCATGGGAGCGATTGTTAAACATCGAAAAAGAAGTTTCCTATCAGAACGAAAAACCGACCTCAGAAGCAGACGAAATTCAGCTTTATCACCATTAAATACGCTCTAACAGGAAGACATCATCGCAAAAATGATCGCATCAGGAGCCATTTTCCACATCAATATAAAATCTTGGTTATTCTTTTTATACCCCGCATAAAAACAATTTAATTCTAAACCTGTCGTCTGTCTGTCTTGTCACATTTACTTTGTCTTGCACCAACTCTGCCTAAACCCTTGGGGAATTTGAATGCAAACTTTGCCGCACAAAAAAGTATCACAATGTGGAGATGTGCCATATTGCAAGAGTAATGCTGTCCGATATTTTTAAAGAGTTAGCGCTCCCTGGCGTCCTGGGTCAGTAATATATGCGGAGTATCATTACCCTGTGCGGTGCCCCTATTTTTTTTTAAAATTAGATTAGCTTCGAACTCAAAATCATCACCATTTTGAATTGCTCCTTTCTATTATCTGATTTAAGTTATTAAAACATAATTTACACAATTATCAGAAATGTAATTTTGTAAAATTAGAGAAATAGCATAACATTAAAAACACAAACTTTAATTTTTTAGCCACCACCTGAGTGGAGAACTCAATTTACTTTTTCTGATCACATGCTTGTCCATGTTGTAAACTTTCAAATTTTTAATTTTCTCCAAAACCACTAGGGCCAAATTCAACCAAACATTGGTACAAATCTCTTTTGCTTAAAGGCTTAAAATCTTTTTCTCAAAGCCACTGACAAGAAAGCTTAAGATTTTCCTGAAGATTCCTGACACAGTGGTTTCCCTCAGGCCTCTTAAAGCGCGCCGCTTTACAGCGCTATTGGAGCTGACACGCCTCTCTATCGCCCCAGGCTCTTTATAGCGCCGGCCTTAACCTATCGAGTGACAGCACGCTCTATCGCTACCACTTCTGCCATAATGCCTACAGCCGCTCTGCCCTTATAGCTACCAGCCATGCTCCTTAAAAGATCAATCAGAATGTTGTATTGCTGATGCCGTTAAATCATTTTGTAGATAGCCATCAGGTCAAGTCAAAGGATTTTTCACCCATAGCCCACAGTGTACGTTAAAACAACTCTCCTGAATGCCCAGTGGTAGAATTTCAGCACTTAATCTACCCCGCACATCTCGAAATCCGCTTGAAATTCACACCTTTTGCCCTTGAAATACTACTAGCCCTCTCCTTTTCAAGAATCCTGACCTGTAAAAGTAAACAACAACTAATGTTTACTATACCGTTATAAGCCAGAAATTTACGAGGATTTAATTTTCGCATATTAGCGAGGGCCTTTGTGATCGCTTAAATTAGTAATATCGCCTAAAAATTCATTCCAAATCATTGGTTATTAGCCCTTTACCGAAGAATAAATTATATAAATCCGCCTAAATATTTACCGCTTAAATAAAAACCATTTTATGAGAAAATGCCTAAATTTGCTGTCTCGCCTAAAAATCCACGTTATACGGTAATTTATCAAATTTGTTACACATGCGCTTCACAATCCTAACATCATAGGTAATGGCCCAATAATTGAATTTGTTAAAGATATCAAAGGCCAAAACACTGAAATTCATATCAATTCAGGAGCTGATGTAAATGCAGTAGGATACGAAATATTCAGGCCGAACTTTAAACGAGAGAGGATGGTGATCCCTATACCACCATCAACCGCCAACATAACAAAAACTCCTACTGCTGTCTGATAACTGCAGTCAGTTCTGTGTATCACTTAACTGCTGACGTATTGTGACTATAAGAAACTTAAGATAGAAAGAGTAAAGCCGGGTCTGCCAACATGCCATATTGAGCAAAAGCCCTCTTCTGCTTAGGAGCCGCTTCATTTTGCTGGCCCTTTTGCAAGTTAAATATATAGATGTCCACCTCTTTAAACGTCATTTTTAGAACAGTTGAAATAAAATATACAACATGTACACCAGAATTCTTTTAAGAGTCTTTCAACTGTTCTAAAAATGACATGTATCACAAATCTTTTAACTGCCTTACTGTAATTTTCAGGAGCGGATTTTAAAATCAATTTGCCTGTCACGTAACAGAGACAGAAGAGGAGGGAGCGTCCATTGGCCTCGATTGCAGCTCCTCAAGCCTGAACTTGCTTTACATCACAGTTTTATTGATCCGGAGGCTATAGAGAAATTTTGTTAGAAAACGGAGCTGATCACATATTAAGAACGATTCCTCGCTTATTTTCGCGCTCAAGTGGGCCGGACGCTGTATAACTACAGTGAGTCAGTTACGCCGGGTAGTACTTTGCCTCTGCCATTCATGACACTTACTCGAGAGTATTCTCCCCTTTTTACTGTTAACCCGCAGACGTTACTTTTTACCCTGACGAATGAACTTGGTTCTCCGCGACGCTGCGCTGAGAAGCGCCATCACTTAATGAGATTGCTGTCAAATCTCTGCAATCGGATATGATCCTCACCAATAGTTTGATTTTCGATCTGGTCAGAATAAGCAAACGTGAGAGGATACAGATGAAATTGTTTGCAATGTGATGCAACAAATCAACGAGTGGTTGACCACAGCTAAAAGTTGAATATATTAGGCTGAAAATTCGTCAAATCTAACAAGCGGGTCAGCCATGCTACCCCAAGACTCGCCATTAAACATGAATAATTATTTGAATTTATCATGATTTTGAGCTAACTTCATGTGCTGTTATTATTCTTTGGTGACCATAATCAAACAACAGGTAACCTTATACAATTGGTTTTCGTTAATGTTGTGCGTTAAGAATTGCTATTCCAATTTCTTTTTTTTAGCCCACCTGAACCGAAGGTTCAAGCTGATGCTATTCTGATCGCCTTTTTCCGTCGTCCGCTGTCAATTTTCACATTTCTCGACTTCTTCTCAAGAACCACTGGCCCAAATTAACCAAACTAGTACAAATCACTGTGGAAGGATTAAGTTTGTTCAAAATGAAGCCGACCAGCTCCCCATCAAAGGGAGATAATCACGAAAATGCAAAATTAGTGTGGTATTTAAAAATCTTCTTCTCACGAACCACTGGTGCCAGCAAACAGCTGAATTTATATGAAAGCTTCCTATATAGTACAAGATTCAAGTTTGTTCAAATTCATGACCACCCGTTACGATGGGCCCCCCAATTAGGGCCGATCAAAAGTTACATCATGATTATTATAGGCCGAAAATCTTTAAAATCTTCTTCTCAAGAACCACTGGCCCAGAAAAGCCTGAAATTTACATGAAAGCCCGCCTATATAGTGCAATTCAAGTTTTGTTCAAAGCATGACCCCCGGCAGGTACGATGGGCCCCAATAGGATCAAAGTTTTACATAGATTATAATAGGCGAAATCTTTAAAAACTTCTTCTCAAACCACTGCGCCAGAAAGCCTGAAATTTATATAAAGCTTCCTGCATATATGCAGATTCAAAGTTTTGTTTCAATAATGACCCCCCGGTTGCGTACGATGGGCCCCATAGGAGATCAAATTTACATGGCTGATCATACTTAGTGAATAATTCTCTTAAACTCTTCTTCAGAACCATAACTGCGCCAAAAGCTGAAATTTATATGAAATCTTCGTGATATAGTGTGAGATTCAAGTTGTTCAATTCCCCCCTCCGAGGGTGCGGTGGGCCCCACACTAGGGATTAAAGTGCTACTACTGCCTCTTCTTAAGTGAAGCATGTTCAGGAGACGATGCGGCCCATGGGCCTCTTGTATTTAATTTGGATGAAGTGTGTTGGGACAAGAGGCAAGCTGCGTTGTACATTTCATGACTCCTGCCATTCACGGGGCGGTTTAATACGCAGGCCAAAAAACTGACCAATTGTATCAAATCTCTCTTACAACTGCATTAATTCAATAAAAACCTTTGTTTTACTGCACATTTACCCATGCTATTCTACAGAAATATTGCATGGTAAATCCAAGAAAAAGGATTTTAAGTCATCTTCGTAGTAAAAGCATTTATACTCAGATGAAAACTACTTTATCTCAAAATTTACAGTTTCTATATTGAAAAGTGACAAAAGTAATGTATCACCACCGCGTGATAATGTCAACTTTTAACTAACAAGTAATACTTCAGCTTAATAAAAAATGCGATATGATTGTACATGCGTATATATATATGCAACCAATACAAATTATTATTTCTGCGTATGGCTTCGTAACATGTTAATCGCAATATCAACAATGTGGAATTGTACAAAAATGTTAAGCCACTAGACAGCTGAAACCTATCAAATTAGAATCTATCAGTAGGTGAAATTCCTATCGGAGGTTCAGCCCCTAGGGTGGGTAAACAAGTCAGAGGCTCAGGTGAGCGTTTAAAGTATGTCAATTTTTTGATGTATTTTTTTTTTATTTCTACAGTGAAAGAGAATCAGGAAATTAAAAAGAAAAATTTGTTTCATCTCTTATTTCGACCACAGTGTTTTAAACATGACCTTGCACTTAAATTCACTCAAGATTTATCATTTATACTGTATTCGTCTTTTGCTTATTGGTCTTAAACAAAACAAGGAATACATATTCAATCATACATGAAATAATACATAATAATGCTGCTTCTTGCCCAATAAAGATATAAAAAAAAGATTAATACTGCTAATGGAAATAAATAAACCTTTCTCTCTTGATATACCGGTAAAATCATGATTACGAATTTCAGGTTAAAAAAGACATTTTAGGAGTGATCTCAATTTCTTAAAATTCACGTAATATTCAGAGTCTTGTCTCATAAATTTTAAAAAGCAAACTTTAAAAAGTAGAGCAATTTCGCCCCGTCAATTTTAAAATATTGGCCAAAATACTATTTTTGCACAGAATTTCGAAAATTGAATTTTTAAGAATATTATTCTTTTTTAAAATACCTCAACAAAATAAATACAATAACAATATGAACTAGTTCCAAGTCTATCTACTTTGTATCATTAATTTTAAAACTGTCATTTACGAATAGTGCATAAAAATAGCAAGTCTATTGATGAAAAGAGAAACGTCTAAATCATGCTTTTTCATTAATCAATCCTCCGCCCCAACAAAACATATCCCTACCAAACCCTTTCAAAATCTGAAGTGACACAAAATTTTCAACTGACAGTAAGTTGAAATGGTAATATGTTTGCACCGATGGCGTCAGCTATTGAACCAGCTAAAATACTTTAGTGATAGCGTCCTGCCCCAGTTTTCTCAAAAGCATCAGCCTACAACATCTTAAATCTGTAAATTAATCTAAAACATCATAATTTTGAAGATTCATAAAATTATCATTTAAATGCGCATATTTACCTAAAGAATACTTCAGATTACTATTCATCACGGATTTAGAACATTAGTTTCTAGATATTTAGTAAAACAATAGCATGCCCGAATCTTTGCCTTTTAAATAACAAAATAAAAAACTCCACCGTAATACCTTCCTCAATTACTGTACAATCTCTATCTTGTGGACAAACTTTTTTAAACACGTACAATACATTAAAGTAAGAAAATGTGAAAATCTATCTGAAGAATCGCTGAAATCGCCCATTCTTTTCCAATTTCGTAGTTACCCTATCATCATGTTTAACCAAAAAGTGGTCAACTAATGCCAACGTCAAATGTGCCAATCCTGGCCAATGCATTTTCAAAGAATTTTTAAACTCAAGAAGAATTTTTTGCCTTTGGTTTTTGTTATTATTATAACATATTCAATCTCTGTTGTCAACAATTCATTTATTTGAATGGCTCAATGATCCT
>CAJDSM010066768.1:0-12501 GCA_903981925.1 Ostrea lurida | reverse complement strand
CTTATTATATAACAGTCAATCTCGATAAACTGCCGACTCTTTGTTGCATTTGGCGTTATAACGGAATTGTGCGATGAATTGAATGTCCGCCATTTCAAAGAAGAAAAGTTTCCACTTATTTGGTAGAAAAGAATTACGCGCTGTTCTTCATGTTTGTTATATAAACTCTTATATTTTTTCTTGTTATAAAATTATTTTTAATTTTTTTAACATGATTATTTCGTTTATAACATCATACAATATCTTCCTTTTTGTCTCCGAAACTACAAAGAATACTCTTCTCGTGTATGGCTGTTACCTAACTGAAACGGGTTAGTCTATATAATAAAATAGGGGCGCGACTAGCATCTATCTTAAGTCTTTTCTTGTTTAGGCATAAAGCAGTTAATTACCTAGGTCTTTTCTGGCCAGGTGGAACAGCTGGAGATCGATAATGACAATTTACCTGCTTCGGTGACCAGCAGATCATGCTCTACCCATGGGCGGTTTATGGATAATTTAATACTGTGTAAATGGACTTTTGTACCCTGAATACATCGTGGCGAATGGGAAAGGCGAATTTGGCGTTTTAACGAGAATTTTAAGTTGGGACAGGAAAAACGTTCCTAGAAAATTGCGGGCGTTATAAAACGCGAAAATGGCGATGATTGATGGCGATAATTCGAAGAGTAAATGTACAATAAAGCTGTGTTAAAAGCTGAAGAGCTTGTACATGCTAAACTCTAAAAAGTTAATTTCTAGCATCACTTTAACGCGATATTCAAATGTGCTATTTTAACAGAAACCATTCACTAATCTTCAGTTAAACATGTACGATCATAACAGGAATAGTTAGTCGCATGGTACCAATAATGTTCTAGCAAAGAGCACTTTGGCATCATAAGGTCAGACTCGTCGACTTTAAAAAGCTTGTCTGGAAACTCAAGAGTGTAAATCTGTTAAAGTGGCACCTTCTCTTGGTGCTGTTTTGGACCCAGGGTCTATTTAAGAAGATGAATTGAGCTTTTCAAAAGGATACAGTGCTTGAGTGTTTATTTATTTTGGCCCCAATCCGCCACTCTGTCAGTCGTAGGCTAATAACTCCTATTCTCTGCGATCATATTTTTGGTAAAACCTTTATAGGGGCTACTTATCGTTTGTTTCATTCGTATCAACATTATTTTTTAAACAAATGCTTTACAGATAAACACTATATTCAAGTTTGGCCTCAGGAGTCAAAAGGCCTCTAGCCCCCTACATGGCCAATATACGGAGTATATATAGAGTAGATGAGGTTTCAAAGAAATATGCATGTAAAGTCCACAAAAGAAGTATGCTGGGAAGGTTTCTTTGGGGGTTGATAAGACAAACAATCGGTGCTCAGGGAGTTTTTTGGGTTTGGGTCACTATTAAAGTGTATTTTGTATAAACTAGCATGAATGACCAAAAGTATATTAGCCTCGCAATGCTAATTAATTATTTAGGGGCATAGATGCCACTAAAAAAAGAATTATTATAGAGACACATGTTTTACCTAGTTACAGGCCTGGATTTCTCAAAAAGTCAAAACTTGGACTTTAGTCTGGATTTTTATTAAATTTTTAGCTGTTCTAAATAGAAGACAACTTAATAATTCAAGCGGCACCTCAGGTGGAAATTAATTTGCCGCAGCTGCGCATTTGTGGGCCATTTTCTAGAGTGGCGGCATTTTAAGGGTAAGATCTCTCAATCGTCATATGGCTGACTTCCTTTCGAAATATGGATAAAATATCACTATCAGGTTATATATTAAATACATTTCAAACTTAAATGGCTAGCCGAGCTAGCTCAGTAAGTTACAGGCTGCTTCTGAAGGGGCAGATTGCGGGTTCGACTCAGCGGGGTTTTAAATTTTTTTCAAAAATTGGTTTTCTTACTAAAACTGCATTTTTTGACGAAATTTAGTGAATTAAAGCTTTTTATTTTCAAAACTTGTTTAGTGAATATCCTTCTTTTTTTCATCACGTCAAATTCTCTGGTGTTAAGATCCATCCTTAAAGTTCCACTGAACACAGTGGGTTTTGTATAGAATTGTATACAGTTACACTCGGTAAATGTCCACTCCAACTTGGCCACTGTGATTCAAGTTGGCTGGGCCCACATTGGAAACTGGCATTTCAAAATCCACCGGGCTGTATTGTATTAAACTTCACAAGTGTTGTGATGTCGATATGGAAAATAATATGGGACATACCGGTGATGCCAATGTCATTTAAGAAGCATAGGAATGACGGGAAGCTCTTACGATTGCGATGTCAAAACAGGAGTATTATATATTGGGAGACGATAGATTAAACAATCTATATTAAACTTCAAAATGGTATTTGATGTCAATATACCAAATTCTGCATGTGTAATAAATAAATGTTAACAGGAAGGCGAAGAAATGACGGACCAGACTGGGATTCGAACGCGCCGGGCCCTGAATCTAGTTCGGTGCGCTAACAATTGAGCTATCTTAGCTAAAACGCCTGGCTGACGTAGACTCCTCCTCCTATAAATTGTCTTTTCGTCCCGAAGCCCATAACCCAGAATCTTGCCCTGGGGCAGGAACTTTCAACCTGCAATTCACGGGTGGTCTACGGCAGCGCAAAATTAAACTGGAGGGGGAAATGCAACGGACGCAGCTCCAAAGGCGAGTTTCGACCGGGCGGCCCCCTGAATCGATCTCTAGTTCAGATGCTCTGCCAAATTGAGCTATCCAAGCCGATATCCACGGTCGCATATAGCTAACTCTTCATTCTCCCCCTTAAAGAGTCTTGCGTCCTCGAAGAGCAAATAACCGCAGGTTCAAAGCCCTGGAGGACTTTCAGCTGCATTCCAGGGGTCACACTGGCCACCAATTTGTTATAGGAAGGGAGTGAAATTGCTGAACCCGGACCCTGCATCAGCTATTGCAGGTAGGCTCGATAACATGAGGGGCTATCCAGGCCGATATCCACGGTCGCATATGATTTAATTTTTCCGTAACAATACAGATTGTGCTACTTTAATCTGGTAATTGCCGAAAGGCGCGATTTACTGAAGAAACTTCATGCGGCATTTGCAATGGGAAAAGGAGGAAAATCGTGTTTGTATATCGGCCTGATATTTGATCATGTACATTTTCATGGTCAGTATTGCGATGGGGCATCAAAAAACATTTGCGGTGTATTTGGCGTTTTGGGATGTCATATTTGTGATTTAGCTCAGGGCGCTACATATTATTGCTACATTAGATCGTAGCATGGAATAGTCTAAACTCACGGACTCATGGTCAGCACGTTGTCCGGGCGTGTAGGTCAAGATTATAACCGGACTTTGACAGGGAAGTTCTGAGTCTGTTGATTTTCAAATTATCGGTGTTCCTAAAGTTGCGAAATAACTTTAATCAGGTGAGCTTTTTGTATTTGATGACATTTATCAGATTTACTCATAATTTTGACGTGATGTTGCGATTGCTCGCTAATGTATGGCGGCATATTTTCTGGCTCTCCTATGATAATAAATGATATGCAAGTTATTTTTCTTTTTTTAGATTAATCAGTCGAATGGCAAGATAAATATGTCAACATGCATGTAATATGCAGATGGCAACAAAAGGCTATTTGACATGCAAGAAAAATATATCAATGATTTAGTAAAATTTAAAATTACTACGCTTGAGTGCCCTGCAGTAGTTCGTGGCGTTCTAAGAAAAAGGAGATATTTTAATCTAGTGATCAGCCTTTCAAAAAAAATTATTTTTGTTAACTCCATCTTCTGATTCTACCGCAAGTGAGCTCCTGAGTTGATAATTTTAAAGAATGTGGAGTTCCTGCATTGACTTTTTGGCATAGGTCTTCCAACCAGTCTTCTTGGAAATCATTCGGGCACAAATTGTGCTCCTTTATTGCATGACTTAATTTATATTCCTAGCAGGCAGAATTCAATCAATAATTGATGACATTTTAAATTCTAAACAAATATATGAATAAAATGTGTTCTTTGTTGGTTTATTGGGTGGATGAAGCGAAACTAGCATTGCAGAAAAAATTCATAACCGCATTAGCGGGTTATGAAAACTTTTTTCTGCATTGCTAGTTTCCTTCATCACCGCTAAACCAACAAAGACAGCATTTATTGTTTATATTTATATTTTGCAGTGCATTTTTAAATCATATAAAAAGATTTAAGTACTTAAATATCAATGATGTTGATTCATTCCATTTACTTTAAAACCCATATCTCAATAAAGGTGTGGGGCATTGCAGTGCGCAGGTGGCTTAGCGGATTTAAAAAAAAGCATAAATTCTTTGTAAAACATTTCTAGTGGTTTTTATTCTCATTTGGGATTGGAGTAAACTTAAACTATGATTTTTTTAATTAGCCTCACTAATTGATATTTTTAAGTATCCACAGTTAGGCTAAAATGACACGTACGTTACTGTCGCAATCGCGTAATATCTAGGCTGAAATGTATTCACAAATTTTCTCTGATATTTTTTATACCCTAATTGTTATTTGCAATTATATCCAAAACATTCTGACATCATTGTCAGATTTTAGATTTGTCTTTAGCTTTGACACAGTTTATTTGTGTCATACTCAGATTTTAGATTTAATCATGGGAGGATTGTTAAACATGAAAAAGAAGTTTCGCTATCAGAAGAAAAACCGACCTCGAGAAGCAGACGAAATGTCAGCTTTGTTACTCACCATTAAATACTGCTACAGGAGAGACATCATCGAGAAAATGATCGCATCAGGTAGGCCATTTTCTCACATCATATAATATCTTGGTTATTCTTTTTATACGCCCGCATAAAAAGCATTATTCTAAATCGCTGTCGTCTGTCTGTCTGTCACATTTACTTTGTCTTCGCCAACTCCTCCTAAACCCTTGGGGGAATTTTGATGAAACTTGGCACAAAAAAGATCACAATGTGGAGATGTGCATATTGCAAGAGTAATGCTGTCCGATATTTTTAAAGGAGTTAGGGTCCCTGGGTCAGTAATATATGCGGGAGTATCATGTACCGGCTTGGCGGTGCCCTATTTTTTTAAATTAGATTAGCTTCGTAACTCAAAATCATCAGCATTTTGAATTGTCCTTTCTTTATCTGATTTAAGTATTAAAACATATTTTACAACAATTATCATGAAATGTAATTTTGTAAAATTAGAGAAATAGCATACATTAAAAACAGCAAACTTTTAATTTTTTTAGCTCACCTGAGTGGAAAGCTCAATTGAGCTTTTCTGATCACATCTTGTCCATTTGTAAACTTTTCACATTTTTTAATTCTTCTCCAAAACCACTAGGCCAAATTCAACCAAACTTGGTACAAATCATCTTTTGGTAAAGGGGCTTAAAATCTTTTTCTCAAGAGCCACTGGACAAGAAAAGCTTAAATTTTCCTGAAAGATTCCTGACACAGTGGTTTCCCTCAGGCTCTTAAAGCGCCGCGCTTTACAGCGCTATTGAGTGACAGCGCTGCTCTATCGCCCCAGGCTCTTATAGCGCCGCGCCTTACAGCGCTATCGAGTGACAGCACTGCTCTATCGCTACCAGCGTTCTGCCATAAGCTACCAGCGCTCTGCTATAAGCTACCAGCACTGTCCTATAAAGATCAATCAGAATGTGTATTGTGATGGTTAAATATTTTGTAAGAAGCCATGTCAGTGTCAATGTCAAAGATTTTTCAGCCCATAGCACAGTGTACGGTTAAATACCAACTCTCCTGAATGCCAGGTGGTAGATTTTCACACTTAATCTACCCCGCACATCTCGAAATCCGTTGAAATTCACACCTTTTGCTTTGAAAACTACTAGCTCTCCTGTTTCAAGAATCCTTGACTCTGTAAAATAAACAACAACTAATGTGTACTATACCGTATAAGCAGAAAATTTAGTCGCGAGGATTTAGCATCTTGAGGCATATATTAGCGAGGCTTTGTGATCGCTCTTAAATTAGATATCGCTACAAAATTCATTCCACTCATTTTGGTATAAGTCTCGAAGAAAGTAATTTAAAATCGCTAACATTATTTACCGCTAAAATAAAATACCACATGTTATGGAGAAATAGCTAAATTTGTGTCTCGCTAAAAATATCGCACATTATACGCGGTGATTGTATCAAGATTTGTTTACACATGGTTCACAACTGCGATACATTCATGAGGTAATGGCCAATAATTGAATTTGTAAAGATATCAAAGGCAAAACTACTGAAAATGTCAATATCAATTTCAGGAGCTGATGTAAATGCAGTAGGATACGAATATTCAGGCCGGAACTTTAACCGAGAGAGGATGGTGACTCCACTATACCTAGCCATCAACCGCATACATAACAAAGAACTCCTACTGTGTCTGATAACTGCAGGTCAGTTCTGTGTAGTCACTTTAACTGTGACGATATTGTGACTATAATAAGACTTAAGATAGAAATGAGTAAAGGGTCTGCAACATGCCAGTTTTGAGGAAAAAGCTCTTCTGTTTAGGAGGTACATTTTGTGGCCTTTTGAATAAATATATAGATGTCCACCTCTTTAAACTGTCATTTTTTAGAACAGTTGAAAATAAAAAATACAACATGTATCACAGAATCTTTTAAGAGTCTTTCAACTGTTCTAAAAATGACATGTATCACAGAATCTTTTAAGTGCCTTACTTGTAATTTTCAGGAGCGGATTTAAACAAGTTTGCTGGTCAGGTAACAGAGACAGAAGAGGAGGGAGGCTCCATGGCCCTCGATTGCAGGTCCTCAAGCCTGAACTTTGCTTTACACTCACAGTTTTATGATCCGGAGGTGATAGAAATTTTGTTAGAAAACGGAGCTGATCACAGTATTAAGAACGATTCCTCGTTATTTCCGCTACAAGTGGCGACGCTGTATAACTACAGTGAGTCGGTTTTATCGCTGGTTAGGTACTTTGGCTGTGCTAGTTCTGACACTTACTCGGAGTATTCTCCCCTTGTTTTACTGTTAGACTCCGCGGAGTTACTTTATCCTGACGAGGAACTTGGTTCTCCGCGACGCTGCGCTGAGAAGCGGCATCACTTAATGAGATGTGTCAAGATTCTTCTGAATGGCGGATATGATGTGCTCAACGATAGTTTGATGGTGGATCTGTGTCAGAAAAGCAAACGTGAGGAGGATACAGATGAAATTGTTTTGAATGTGTGTAACGAAATCAACGAGTGGTTGCACCAGCCTAAAAGTCTGAAAGTATTATGTAGGCTGAAAATTCGTCATATTCTACAAGCGGGTCAGGCATGTAACCCCAAGACTCTGCATAAACATTGAATAATTATTTGAATTTATGTGATTTTGAGTAATCTTCATGTGCTGTTATTATTTTTTGGTGACCATAGTCACACAGGTAACCTATAGCAATTGGTTTTCGTTTAATGTTGTGCGTTAAGAATTGCTATTCCAATTTCTTTTTTTTAGCTCACCTGAACCGAGAGGTTTCAAGTGAGCTATTCTGATCGCCTTTTGTCCGTCGTCCGTCTGTCTGTTAACTTTTCACATTTTCGACTTCTTCTCAAGAACCACTGGCCCAAATTCAACCAAACTTAGTACAATCATCCTTGGGTGAAGGAGATTCAAGTTTGTTCAAAGAAGGACCAGGTCCCCATCAAAGGGGAGATAATCACGAAAATGCAAAATAGGGTGGTGGTATTTAAAAATCTTCTTCTCACGAACCACTGGGCCAGAAAAGCTGAAATTTATATGAAAGCTTCCTGATATAGTACAGATTCAAGTTTGTTCAAATCATGACCCCGGGGTTACGAATGGGGCCCCAATAGGGCGGGATCAAAAAGTTACATTATGATATAATAGTGGAAAAAAGATCTTTAAAAATCTTCCTTCTCAAGAACCACTGGGCAAAAAAAGCCTGAAATTTACATGAAGCTCCTGATATAGTGCAGATTCAGTTTGTTCAAAGCATGACCCCCGGGGGTACGATGGGCCCCAATAGGGGATCAAAGTTTTACATATGATTATATAAGGGAAAATTTTAAAAACTTCTTCTCAGAACCACTGGGCCAGAAAAGCTGAAATTTATATGAAAGCTTCCTGATATAGTGCAGATTCAAGTTTGTTCAAATAATGACCCCCGGGGGTACGATGGGGCCCCAATAGGAGATCAAAGTTTTACATGTGACATACTTAGGGAAATATCTTTAAACTCTTCTTTTCAAGACCAGTCTGGGCCAGAAAGCTGAAATTTATATGAAAGCTTCGTGATATAGTGGAGATTCAAGTTGTTCAAGTCCCCCCTCCGAGGGTTGGGTGGGCCACACTAGGGGATTAAAGTTGCTACTACTGCCTCTTCTTAGTGAAGCAGTGTTCAGGTGAGCGATGTGGCCATGGGCCTCTTGTTTTAATTTGTATGAAGTTGTGTTGGGACAAGGGGAAGCGTTGTACATTTCAGGACTCCTGCATTCCTGGGGGTTCTTAATACGCAGGCCAAAAACTTGACCAATTTTCAAAATTTCTCTACAAACTGCATATTCATAAAAAAACCTTTTTTCACATTTGACTCCATGTATTCGTACAGAATATTGCATGGTGAATCTCAAGAAAAAGGTATTTTAAGTTTCATCTTGGTAGTAAAAGCATTTATAACTCAGATAACTCTTTATCTCAAAAATTTACAGTTTCTATGATTGAAATGTGACAAAAGGAATGGTATAGCACCGCGTGATAATGTCAACTTTTTAGAGTAACAGTATACTTTCACTAATAAAAAATGTATATGATTGTCATGTATATATATTATGACAACCAATTTACAAATATATTTTCTGGTATGGCTTCTGTTAACATGTTAATTCCAAATAATCACAATGTGGAAATTGTACAAATAAATGATTATGCCACTAGACAGCTGAAGACCTAGTCATAATGAGAATCTATCAGTATGGTGAAATTCCTAGTCGGAGGTTCAGCCCCTAGGGTGGGGTTAACAAGTCAGAGGTTCTAGGTGAGGTTTAAAGTGATGTCAATTTTTTGGGAATGTGTATTTTTTTTTTTATTTCTACGTGAAAGAGAATCAGGAAATTAAAAAAGAAAAATTTGGGTTTTCACTGCTTATTTTCGAGCTACAGTGTTTTAAACATGACCTTTTGCACTTAAAATCACTCAGATTTATTCATTTATACTCTATTTCGTCCTTTTGGTTAAACAAAACATAAGGAATACATATCAATCATTACATGAAATAGATACATAATAATGTCTTTCCTGCATAAGATATAAAAAAAGATTATATATGTAAGGAAATAAATAGAAACCTTTCTGCTCTTGATATACGGAAAAATCATGATATATCGAATTTCAGGTTAAAAAAACATTTTAGGAGTGAGTCAATTTCTTAAAATTCACGTCAATATCTCAGAGTCTTGTCTCATAAATTTAAAATGAAACTTTAAAAAGTAGAGCATTTCGGTCAATTTTTAAAATATTTGGCCAAAATACTGATTTTTTGCACAGAATTTCGAGTAAATTGAATTTTTTAAAGAATATGTATTCTTTTTTGAAAAAATACCTCAACAAGATTAATAAATAACAATATTTGAACTAGTTCCAAGTCTCATCTCTTGTATCATTAATTTTAAAACTGTCATTTACGAATAGGTGTATAAAAATAGAAGTGATTGGATGAAATAGAAACTGTAAAAATCATGCTTTTTGATTAATCAATCCTTCCCGCCACAAACATAATTCCCTACCAACACCCTTTCAAAATCTGAAATTGACACAAAATTTTTCAACTGACAGGGTTAAGTTGTAAATGGTAATATGTTTGCACCGATGGGTCAGTATTGAACCAGTAAATACTTAGTGATAGCGTCCCTGCGCAGTTGTTCTTCAAAAAGCTCAGCCTACAACCATCCTTAAATCTGTAATTAATCTAAACAATCATAATTTTGAAGATTCATAAAATTATCATTTAAATGGCATATTTAGCCTAAAAGAATACTTCGAGATTACTTATTCCATCACGGATTTAGAATACATTTGTATTCTAGATATTGTAGTAAAATACATGCCCCGAATACTTTGTTTAAATAACAATAAAAAACTCCCGTAATACGCTTCCGTCATTATGTACAAGTCTTATTTGTTGTGACGAAACTTTTTAAACACGGTACATACATTAAAGTAAGAAAATGTGAAAATCTATTCTGAAGAAAATCGTGAATCGTCCCATTCTTTTCCAAGTTTTCGTAGGTTACCTATCATCATGTTAATAACAAAAATGTGTCAACAATGCCAACGAAATGTGCAATCCTGGCAATGCATTTCAAAGAATTTTAAACTCAAGAAGAATGTTTTTGTTTGGTTTTTTTTTATTTTATTTATAACATTTATTCAATCTCTGTTGTCAACAATTCATTTGATTTGAATGGTGCAATGAGAGCTTAATCTAAATTAAACAAGATATTATTAACCGCTAACGTTGTTATGTGACTTCCCTTTACATACTCGGTATAAAAAGTTTGTACAAACTCCTAGCATCACTGACCTAAATCAACATAAAGTAAACCTCTATACACATATCATTTAACATGCTCTCAGTGAAAACATGTCATTCCAAACATATTCGTAACGGTCATCCTTGACAGGTATCAATTAACCAAGTAAACATCAAGTAACAATAAATGCAGGGAGTAGTCTGTTTTTGGACATCGCCTGACCCAGCGAGCTAAATTAGTGGTGTCGAACCCGTAATCGGAGACTCGGAACAGGAAACCACTTACTATATGACGGATGACAAAATACTACTCCATTGATAGGTACTTATGAAATGTACTTTTAAATTACTATTTATACTGCACACTGTTTCTCGTTCATCACTAATTTCTGCTCCTCTCTGTCTTGCGAAAACTTCAAACTTCTTGTGAACTCGAAAGTAGATAATGGATGCTCCACAGAGAAAAGAATATCTATTGGTCGGGAAATTGCTGAAAATTTTCTGTCACGTGGTGGTGACATCCAATGTGATACAAAAGGTAAATAGAATTCTTTTTTAAGTGATCGAAATACATCTCTAGAATGATATTGGGCCCATATTCAAGGTGTCCGTAAACTATTTGTGTACACCTTGATAAAAAATGACATAAACATTATAAAATATTAAGAACTACATGTATTATTGTCCTAAAAGTTATAAATGTTTCAAATTCATTAAATATGCAAATTTTCATTTACATAACAAAGCCACAAATATTATATATTTCTATCACCTACACAAAAGAAACAAACTCTATATCCGGAGCACTATTTACAAATGAAAATTCTTTATCGTTTATATCCAACGTCAAATCGTAAATATTCAGGTTCACGTTTTCATATTTAAAAATCCAAACCTGTTTGAATTTGAATACACTCAAATAGATTTTATGTACGTAGTCTTTGAATCCACATTTCCTGCAATTTCACTCACTGTTTGTCGCGACCACTGTGATCCACGCACGACTTCATTTTTACAGCACTAGTCAATCTCTGAAGATAGTTTTTCTTATGCAAGTCATCCTGGAAACGGTCCCTTCCATCCGAAATATCTTTTTATTCACTTATAAAACACTATTACTTTTAATTTGAACGGCTCTACATTTACAACTTTTTCCGACAGTGCAAGGAATTTATGGGTCCTGTGGGTGTTTTCCGTAATGTCTACACCAAATTTTATCATTCCCTCTCATGCTCCACCTTTTCGCGAAAACGTCATGGATTCAAACCCCGATTTCTCTGCCTTTCGAAACTTGAACGATCATTTTTGCAGGTGTGACATTGAAACTCTTGCAACGTCATAATGTAAAGACCATTTCAATATCTTTGGAATATTACAAAATACAATAAAATGCATGAAACGATAAACATACTTTATTCATGAAACTTCGCTGTGCTCCGGGTCATCCATCGCCAAGTCTGATAATGAAGTCATATTTGTAATTATGCCGCTTGAAATTAGATAAAATTTTTATATTTTATAATTCACACAGAATTAGTAAAGGATTATAATATCCTAATAATAATTCCAATGTCCTTTATTACGATGGTTTTGATTGGATAAATTAAATCGAACGAGAAATTATACATCAATAAATCCGAAAAATGTGACGTCACAATATGCGCATGAAAACAGACAAGTAAGCGCACGGAACTTATTCAAAATTTTTAAAATTGTTCAAATACAGCGAACAAATTGGAATTATATAAAATTAAACTTCTTTTTGAAACAATTATCGATGTGTAAACTCTGGACATATCTTACTCACAAACTTGCGAGTAAAATTCCAGATTTACACATCGATAATTCTTCAAAAAAGAATGTATAATCCTATAATAAAATTTATAAGGCTACTGTCGGATCATCAATTGTTAGGGGGGGGGGGGGTCTATGTTTGAGGTTTTTTTGGGGGCCACCCTTACTCCCGAATTTTATGTCCCCACAAATATTTTTATTTTTTGTTTAAATCGATCTTTACAAGTTTTATTTA
>CAJDSM010066766.1:0-24555 GCA_903981925.1 Ostrea lurida | reverse complement strand
AAAAAAAGGAGAGAGAGCGTATATATTTTTTAAGCGAAGGCAACTACTTAACGCAAAAGTCTGATGTTGCGGGTTATAGTGAATCTGTTAAAGTCTCATTTCGCAAATTCTACGGTCGCCTATAATGACTTGTTGGGCGATTACAAGTACACTAAGGTCATATGTTGACTGATTGTGTCTTCATACCATTTGTTAGACTGTCATTTTCATACTTAGATTTTGACAACGGGTAACTCCGTTGACTTTGTTTTCGGACTACAGGCTCACGGCGGTGGACCGGTCAGCAGAGGAATGCTTCATCCTCCATGGCCCGTGATCCTTTTCTCGCTTCGTCTGAAGGGTCCGTGTTGCCCTACCTCGGATTTTGTATGTGTTTTGGACTATGATTACGTTTCAGTCTTTGTTATCTTCGCCATTTTAAATCCTTAATTATTTTTGAGAGTAAGAGCCAATACTGGCTTCTCAACTCGATCTTAAAGAACGAACCATTGGCTGGAAAATGACTATGGTGATAAGTACAAATGACTAGACTTAAAACAGGCTTGAACTAGCAATTGGGCCCAAATTAGCCTACGAAAAACAGTGTGCGAATGCTAAAAAAATATTAAATATGTGTGGGTACACCTTATTTGTTTAACATCCCCTCAATAATTCCCACCGTCAAGTATTGAGATAAGTTACTAAATTCGCACATGCGGTCAAAGATCTTAATAAAAGAAAACATGCAATATGGTAATTGTATAAAGTAACGAGGTTAACACCATCTCCACAAATACAGAGCACATCACCCAGTGAAGGTGAAAGTACCAACTATAGACTACGCTTTGCGCCCAGAGCCGTAGCCTGTCCGACCGGTGATTTCGCCGTCGGATTTAATATTCTAGTCCCTACAGTTTGTGGAATCATTCTATCAAATTAATGAGCATAGGAACTCGTCTATATGTGGGTGTCTACCAATTCTAAAGTATTGTATACAGCTAAATCTAGCAGTCGACGTCAGTCATTGCATAACGTTATGGAATTTAGGCACTATATTATGACATTATATTGCATTACAATCACATGTCAAGAACTTGACTCTCTTTACCATTTTTTTTTAAATGTTATTAACTTTTTGTGGATAAGACATCTATAACAATTACTTTCCATGCGTACAAAAAATGTGTAGAATTTTGATAAATATTTTGGTTTAGTCATTTTAAACCACGATGGCATTTTACACATCTCGTTAGGATTGCCCGGTATTCTCTCATAGATTCTCGTGATGAATTTGTGCAAGAGCCCCAATTTCTCCTAAAACGTTGAAATAATGCCCTGTCATGAGCGCTGCAAATTTTTCGGGAAAGGCAATTTCAAGACGAATTGGCATTTCCATAAACGCTTGTAATACTTCATTAATTCATACGAACATTAATTCCTGAACATTTGTTGACAATTCAAAACATGGGCCACAAAAGCCATTAACAAACACAAATGTGCTTCATTATATCGACATGCAGAAGCGGATTGACATCCTTGTCTGGCAACTTAATTATTTCCATACTTAGTATGGTAACAAAACAAAATTCTTTTCCAACAATTAGGTATATCTACGCTTACACTGTACTGAATAAAATCTGGATGATGTTGAGCTTAATTTATTGAAGATTATTGATGATTATGAAGGCCTTATTCAATGACATCAATGCTTTGTCATGTGGAAAATGGAATAAAAATCCGAAAAGTTCGCTGGCTATAGAGTAATACAGAACAAACGGTAACTTTATTTCACACTCCGCGTAGGTTTGAATGTCTGCGTAGGAGCAACCTCCTTAATTTTATATTTTATAAAAAATTGGCACACAAAATGGGTGTACTTGACCGAACTTAGAAATAAAAGTAAACTATAACGAACAGTGATTAATCTCATAATTCTAGAACACAAAATTAAGAGAAGATCAAGGACAAGCCCGAGTTGGGATAAGATGCCTAGGAGGAGTAAGCATCACCTGTCGACCGGTCATTCTCGCCGTGAGTCCATTGTTTTAATCAGGTAAACGGGGTCATATCTGTAGTTAAATTACGTATTTATAGAATATTATAACTTAAGTGTGGCGCGAGTTCGCATTTGCTGATATTAATGCTGTTAGAGAATCCAGATGCATGAACATTAAGCTTTATGACATTTCTGAAGACCATATGCACCATGAATACAGAATCCCAATAACTGAATCGTGTTTAAAACAATTTTGAATGTGAAACTCTTGCATGAACTTTGATTTTTATAACACCAGTATGATAAACGATCACATGTCTTGGGGAAATATACACCAGCTTTTTAATTGCATAAAGTTTCTATTGTGTATATATTTAGAAATTCTCAGTTGACGGGATTAAAAATGCGAAAAGGCAGGATGTTTTTCAATTCACCTGACACAGACTAGCCTTTGAAATATATGTCCGACATTTAAAGCTTAATAGTTTCTCCTAAAATACTTGTGAAGTTGTATAAATAAAACTAGTTAACATATGTTTGAATGTGATTTTATAGGTACTGTACTATTCAATTTGATAAATGTGACAAAATTAGATACAAGGTATAATCAACATAGAAATTAATTTATCTTATGTCATTAAACCGTTCTTTACAAACACGTTTTGAGTGTGGGTTGTTGTTTACGTGTTCTAGATAGAAGGCCAAGTAAGATGACTTTGTAAATGACTCACAACGGATGTGACCGGTCAACAGGGATCGTTCTACCCTCCTTGACCTGTTCACACCTCTGGTGTGTCCAAAGCAACTTATTTATACACAATTCTTACTTTTGTGTTCTTTATGAGATTGATTAACAACACGTACATTAATTATAGATAGGGAAACCTATTGACGAAATGAAGTATTTGGGAAACACTACTCTCTCATATGCCTCTTAAAAAAACTACAAATAGATTATTATAACGTTAAGTGATGACAATGATAAAGATAAATGTAGTATTGGAATTTTTATTTCGTTTTCAGACTTGTGGGAATGTACAGTGGATTGTACAATAAATAACTTTTTCTTTCGACCACCAGATGAAGTGAGCAAAACCACGTTAGAATAGCTAATTATACATATATAGTTTATTTTCAATTGATATTTAGGTTTTTTTTTTTACATTTCGACAAAATAAGGAATTTTAAATTCAGAATGGGTTGTGAAAAAACTGTAAATCCTAGATTGGAAACAGAAGTTATTCCAAGTCAAAAGACACAAAGTTCTACATGTACATTGTACACATACGTCTTTGAAAATTTGATGACCTATTTCATCTGTTTAACGGATATTTATATTTTATAGCAAAAGTCATTGAAACCGGCCAAAAGCGGATTATCCAATTGAAAGGAAAGACATATGAATTTAGGTTTGTTTTGAAAACTGCACCAAGGTATGGTCTACCAAGCGTCAGATGCACATTGAATATTTTAGCATGAATACTTGCACTTTGCTGTACAGCAAAACACGAATATAAATCAAAATTATTATTTAATTACAACATTTCTCTTGAGATCACTACATACATTTATGATAATGAAATTCCAAGTAACCTATATCGCTATATCGCTTTTCAAATCAGATTTCAATTGCAATGTTTCACTCTGTGCTTCCCCGTCATTAATATTCGTGACGTGCCGTGACATGACATCTCATTTGCATACAGATAGGAGCTTACATTAGGGAAGATAAGTTAATTAGCATAAATACAAAAAATACCGAAATGCAGTCTGTAAGAGGCTGTCGAATCAGTTGAGTGGGAATCATTGGAAGAGCACGTCGAACTCGTTGGACTACTGTGCAGTATATAGGCACCGGGTTCAAAGCCAGCTTTGAAATGATTCGTTTCGGATTTTTAATTTTGATTTTTTCGGTGTGCTTGGAATTCGTGTCCAGTCAGAAGCCGTGCGACGGAGTTCTGGGGCAGCAGTTCCGGCCGCATCCAACGGATTGCAGAGTGTACTACCTCTGCGGACAGGGCAAGGACTGGAGACTACAATGCGGCCCGAATATGATCTGGAACCAGGAAAAGGGCGCATGCGTACTTAGCACTCCGAAAGACACATGCACACAAAGTTTGTATGATTTTGAAGAGAATAATGCACCATTTTTAGAGATAAATTTGTTCTAAAAGATTAGCATCAAGTTACGTAATTTTTCTCAATTATTTACAGATATCTTTTAATAGTCTTTATCATTCATTTAAGGCTCATAAGAAAGGTAAATAACAAGGAAAATTGTATTCGGAATTTTTTTTTTATTCTTCTTTCTACTTTAAGAGAACAAATCGCGTCTCATTTTTCTATGAAGCATCAAAAAACGAATATCTTTTATTTAAGGAATGAAAGTAATGTTTTCTCGTTTTATAGAATATAAAGTACGTTGGGGCATATTACGCATTATAAAACTCGAAATGAAAATTGATATAAAAATAACAGATTAATTATCCGTTTGATAATAGATTCTCTTTGTTTTACGTTACATACAGCCCCAAATAAATAAATAAATCCTTATTGAATCACTTCTCGATAATTAATAGCGTATATTGAATTGTATTTCAACAGTTTTGTTTAACATTATAAGACTGTTATCCTCGCCAAAATTTAAAATAGTTAATTCTAAAATAACATGATAGATTGTCGCGTCATATTTCTTTTCTAAGAGACGACAGCAAATGTAAATGTTATTAATTTACTTTTCCCTAAACACGCAATGTAGTGTTTTAATCATATAGATGCCACTCAGCAAATGGGGCCAGCACGTCAACAATCTATATACGAAACAATTAGCTGAAAAGGAAGATAATTTTTTACACATTTACATAGACTACAGTGGGTAGGAAGAAATCAGTAGATGAAATATTAAATCCATTACCATACATTTAATTACTCAAGCTTGCTAATGAATTTTTTCTAATATGACTTTTAGTGGCATCGTGTACGGATCTACAGGTTGCCTAACTTGTCATTTGTAGCTAACGATTGATAAATTCGCGGCCCTTCGTGATCTTTTAAATGATTTCATGTCGTTAAAAAGTACATAGATTGCAAGTACCTGTCCATGTCAAAAACTGAACTAAGTCACCAGTCATTTCCGTGTTCCTATTTGTAAGCTGATTTTAACGGAGGACGAATGTTCTCTTCTGCAAAGTGAATACACATTACGCGAATCAAGTGGAATTATCAATGGATACATGTATCTGTGTATCAAAATATTCCTTGCAGGTATTTGCCCCAAACGAAAATGCACTGTACACATATTATTTGCAATGCAATTTTTTTTTTCTCTGAAGTACAAAACCTGAAAACCATTGCCTTTACATAATATAGAATTCACATCAATAAATCTAAAAACATGGTGGGGAAATTTTCATCCGAAAAACTTGCATTGAAATCTAGAGCTGCTATAATTACGAGTACACTAACTGGATGAATTTAAGTTAAAAGGTCATAAAAAGCAAATATATCAATACCTGAGCAAAGGTTTGGTCAGTAGCATGAGACGATACAAACAATGATATGACATCAGCATTAAACCATACAATTATCAGCATGATGTAGTTTATAACAGGACGGTAATTGTGTCTTACAGATATCAAAGACCCTCTACCTCCCAAACCTCCACAAGGAGATCCAAACGCCAGAACGCCTGGGACTAGACACTACTCCCCCTTCAGTGAGTCGACATGGCGTCCTAAGTGTAGACCGGGATCCACTAAGCGGTTCCCACACCCCACACGCTGTGCGCAGTACTATGACTGTGGGGCGGATCCCAAAGAGGACTGGTGGGGAAAGCACCTCAGGGAATGTCGTTACCCCACGCTTTACGATACCAGAACCGGAAGTTGTGAATATTACTCCACTGTAAACTGCGGGAAAAGGGAAATGCCTCTTGATCCATGTAAGTATCTACAACAAAATTAGTGCGACAAACTTGCTTTAACAATTCAAAATCCAAACATAATAAACTGACGCAATAATTCTGACCCCCCCCCCCCATTTTGAATAGAAAAATAAACGTCCATTCTGAACCCTAAACTTACCTAAATGATAATAGCATTCTGAAGTCCCAGACTTGATTAAAATGGTTCTATCATCCTGAAGTCCCATATTGAACTAAAATTGTTCTACCATTTTGAAGCCCCAGGCTGAAATGATTCTATCACTATGAAGTCCTACACTAAATTAAACTATTCCATCATTCTGAAGCTACACTTAACTAAAATGATTCTATCATTATGATGCCCTAGGCTTAACTAGAATCATTAAACCATTCTAATGTTTTCTACCATTTTCAAAAACGTTGATCAACGAACCCACACGCGCGCGCGCTTAGTGTAAGTGGTCCTATCAATTTGAAACAACACATTTAGTGTAATTGTGGTCTTGTTCAACAATTCCCCAGTTTCAATTTCCTAGAATTCTCTGATATTGAAAATCTGGCATATATAGCAGAATCACTGCACGTGCATAGAAGTAAACTATAAACACAAGATACAAGACAATAGCAATGAGAGAATTCTGACCTCCGCCAAGGTTACTAGTACATGTACATTAAAGTCTTCTAGATCTAGGATCCGGATAGCCATCAAACTTTAGTGGGGACTTCCTTCGACCACAATACACCTGTGTATGAAATGTCAAAGCGATCTTACCGTTAGTTTTTGCCTGAAATTGCTAACAGAAAAATCAACAAACACATAACCGCTGTAGATTTGTTAACCTCCCTGGCGGAGATAAAAAAACACAAAGGCATATGTTATAGTTTACACGTCAGGTAATGAAAATGGAACCCGTGTCAGAGTGAATCGTTAATTGTTGTGCATACCAAGATTATAGCATGTTAAGGAAATGTGAGGCTTTAACATAGCTCGGTGAATAGTTAATTTGTTTTGGGTTTTTTTTTTACTTCTAGGCGATTACCTTTCGAACGCCTGCAGAAATGCTCATTGCGCACCATGTCACATCCGGTATGCCACCTGTTCCGGTCTTCCCAATGGGGTCAACGTTTGGCGCGGACGTGAAAAAACGCCTTTCTACGTGATCTGTGAGAATGAACGTGTTTCCTTCCACGGTCAGTGTACAAACAGGGAGCCCGGGAAAAGAGAAGTATATGATGGGGAATATCACACGTGTGGTCGACCTATTGACTTTGAAATGGGATTGGTTCATCATATGCATAGAGGAGAAATAGGGAAAAGTCAGATTGTTAAAGAAATTCACCATGCTAAACAGGTACAACAATCTCAGCAACCCAAGACTCCGCAACGCTCAAACTCTCCATCTAATCCAGTACAGACAAATAAAAACCAGAGAAACCAACACAGCAATGCTAATAACAACGCCGCTAAAAAACCAACACAACAAGCAAATAAAAAACACATCAATCAGCCTAATAACAATCAAACTCCACAGCAAAATGTAAAGGTACAGAACGCAAACAATAATCAACCTCCAAAGCAACCAAACACCCCTAAGCCCCATATAAATCAACCACAGAACCAAAATAATCAGCAACGGCATACAGCAGCCCCATCATCAAACACAGCAGCAGCAGCAGCAGCAGCAGCAGCAGCACAGAATCAACCTAATGCGCATGCTCCACATATCAACCAACCGAAAGTTCCTCCACCACAAGGCAATGCAAATCCTCCATCCAAACCAGCACAAACCCAGACTCCAGGTCAAAACAGTCAACATGTAAATCAGCCACAAATACAAGCTCCCGTCCATAACCCGCCGCCTACACAACAGCAATATCAACCTCCCCCACAAAGCCACAATACTCCCCAGCATCCTCCCAACCAGCATAAGCCGTCCAATCCACAGCAACAACATAATCCGCCACAACGTCCACCGCAAAACTATGGTCCTCCACACAATGGTCCTCCACACAATCAGCATGTTCCTCAGCAACCTCCGCAACAATATAACCATCCAAACCGCCAACACAATCCTCCGCAACCTCCGCAGCAAAATTACGGTCCACCCAATAGACCACCACCACAGCATCAGAGGCCCGGGTCTAATGTTGCAGCCCAACCACACGTGAACCAACCGCAAGCTTCAGCTCAAAGACAAGGTCCTCCTTACAACCACCCTCCGAATCAGAATAAAGTGCCGCCTCAAAATCCAACTTCTCTACAAACATTCATAGGTGAAATACAAAATAAGTTTATGAATCAACAATCAAATGTCCCCCAAACGCAGGCACACCCAAATCATTCACAGCAACCCCGACATAATGCTTCACCTCAGCATCCTTCTGCAAACAAGCCGTCTGTGCCATATCAACAAGCAGTACGGTCGAAACCGAGACGAGGCAGGCGTCCGCAAAGGAAACATAACAACCAACCCGGGCAGCCTTTACCGAGACAACCTGTTGTTCATCAACCAGCCCCTGTAGTTCACAAACCAGCCCCCGTGGCTCATCAACCCGCCCCCGTGGCTCATCAACCACCTCCAACAAGACAAGCTTCGTACCCACATCCGAATCAGCAGAGGCAGCCGTCTTATCCTCAAGCACCTCAAGTGAAACCCCTTCCACCCGTGCCACAAAGACCACCAGTTGTTCCTAGGAATGGACCCAACCACAGCGCTCCAATACCAAGACCTCCACTAAATGTTAATAGACGAACCGTTCAAAATCCAAATATACCGAGAGCAGGTCCATATCAAAATTCAAAACCACCGTATCCAATCCCAAACAAGCACCATGGTCCACCTCAACCGATCCCAACTCAATCAAGAATATATCCACAACCTCCTCCACGAGCACGAACCCACGGGCCACAACCAGTTCAAAAACCCAGAATTGGTCCATATCCCAAACCTCAACTTTACAATGAACCATCTACAATTCGTCAAGCAATAGGCTCAAAACGAGGAGGAAAAAATCTGTCTCGCCGAAGGCTTCCACAACCGACAAACCAGGTAGGTAGGGCGTTTCAAAACGAGCCGTTTAGGAGAGAGGTGGTGGTTTCAGATGCAAAGCGCGAAAAGATAGTGGATATCAAATCCACTCATATTCCTGCGCAGCAAAGCGTGTACTCTAAATCTGACAGGGCGATGGAGCGCTACTCCAGCCACATCCTTGGATTAAATGAAATATTTAAATCAAATGGAAATCAGAAAGAGCAGCAAACCCCTAAAGAAGCATTTGGACATGCGAGCCATCACAAACAACAGCAAGAAAGTAATAAGCAACAAAATAAAAAGCAACAGCAACAGAATCCACATCCAAATAAACCAAATTATCAGCAACAACAGTTAAAACAACAACAGAACACAGTTCAACAACAGCTATCTCAACATCAAACGCAGCATAGTCAAAATTCCCCAAATCAATTTCCGCAACCTCAAAGCAACAACCCCGGCTTTCATTTGAATCAGCCGTTGCAAGCGCAGCACCTCTCAAATATAGCGCAACATCAGCATTTTCAGCAACAGGCGATGCGGCAGATTATGAGAGTTAATCCTACACAGCAATACATGAATCCCCGATATCAAACGCATCAAAATGCAGTAGGCAACAGTCATTACTTGCAACCACCGACGCCTACGGTGCTAAGCAATTATTTCCCAGCAAGCACTGCGAGAACAGCAGTACTGAACAGCAGATTTACAATTCAGAGCGGTCTAGCGGCATCTCGTCTTAGTCAGAGTGGCGGACCCAAGTTTTCCAATAGCTTATCAAATCCATCCCAGTTCGCAATGCCCAATGTGGCCTGAGCGCATGCGCTATAGATTGTTTATGCCATTATTGCGGCATTGGCGCTTCTTTTCAAAAACTTGGATCACTTTATTTTGCAGGGTAAGATAACAAGAAGGCTGCCCCGAAGACGTGTTCCAAAGCGAAGGGCATAATTTGAACAGCGTATAGCACAAATGGGTGAAGCATTGAAATGGTCTCAGTTCTTCGAAGGAATGAATGAATAGAATACATAAAATGTGTTTGAAATATTGGAGGCATTCTTACTGTGTTATGTTCTGTCCTTGTTACAATGAAACCAGTATTAATTAATTTATTTATTGACGTTTTTGGTTGTTGACTATAAACTCACTGATTTGTTGGTACTAGACTTTGTCTATTTATTGAGTTGATCTGTTCGATAACCTTTACAGAGCGGTTGCACCATGGGACCATGGGAAACCATTGTATCATGAAAATATCTAAAGATGTGAAATTAAGTGCATAATTTGGTAAACACAAATTAGTCTTTCAATACGATATATGCATGTTAAACAAATGGTCATGAATCGAAACTTTCTTACAGTTTTTTTTTAGCAGGAAGATGTTTCATTTACGCTTTTCAATATAATTTGATAGATCTGTCTGTCTTGTAATAATTAATTGTATGACAATCGTTTTTATGAATCTCTTTGCTTTTAAAGGTGGAGAAGTAATAAATGGTCTTTGTAAGACAATTTTGTTCTGTGTTCAAGAATGAAATATGATATATAAGAGAACCACATTTATGTACAGAGCTTTGTGTATAATTAAGTGATGTTTCCCCTTTTGAATACATTCTTCTTAGACTTTCATTATTCCATACTTACATAAATATAAATTATTTAAAACTGCATACGGGAGAAAATCGTGAATTAAATATAGAAACACGACAGCATTCGTCACCAATACGTCTAAGTCGGGAGGAGCGTGGTATGGGCATTAATATCCTCGCGCTTGTGGTAACCTCGATAGAGTTTCACAATGTCACAAGCTTGACGTAAATTTAATTAAATTTTAATAAGACAATCTCGCTGTCATGTTTGCTGGTAATAAATGACGAGTGAATCATTTCTTCACTTATACAATATGTATTTTTCATTTCTTTCTCGAAATTTCACAAACATTTTTTTTTTTTCAGATGAATCAAATAAAAGTCTAGTAGAGAATATACGAGTAATACCGATATAATGATTATATCTATTAAACCATATTTAATGTATTACGTTTTCGGGTTTGATATACTAGTAGTTAATTAATTTTTGCTTCCTCTTTTTTTTTTTTTTTTTTTTTTCCCGGTTTTTTTTTTTTTTTTTTTTTTTGCCCGTTTATTTATTTATTCATTTTTTCGGAGGTTTTTTTTTTGTATTGTTTGTTTTTTTTATAATTTATCTATTTATTTACTTTTTTTATTTTGTTTTTGTTTCTTTGTTTGTTTGTTTGGTTTTTTCTTTTGTTTGTTTTTAATCATGTTTTTTTTGGGGGGGGGGGGGTGTTCTGATACCACACACTTTCTCCTCGGTGGATGAAATGCATCACGATTTCTATTACATAAAATGAAAACCATTCCACGGTTGAGTTTTTGGTACAGACATATATTCAGCGAAGTTAAAAAAAAAATGCAAAAATAAAATTAGACTAAATAAGGCAAAAGCAGTTCCATTAAAATTCAATGAGGATATTAGTGGCTCTATAAAAGGAAATTCAAAGCATAAATTACACCACCATAACCACGGGCAGAAGACGTGGACCACATATAAAAGTCAGTTTATATATTCCTAATTATTTAAAGCGTGACATTTCGGTGTTCTAACTAATAAAAATGATCCTTTAATTATATCAATATGCTTCAGCAAGATTTATAATGTTTCATTATTTTATGTTAAATTTACTTCCTGTAAATTTTTTGAAGCTGTTGCGAAACAGCATTTAAGTTTGAGAAGACGGGCGTCAAATTGAGTAAAAACTACAGGTAAATGCGTTCATTGGATTAACAACATTTTAAGAATTGATATATATGTACTTATTTCAAGAAATATACACGAATTCAGGTGATCCATATACTATACAGAATTCAGGTGGCCCATATATCATACAAACTACAAGTTGTGTATCATAGAATATCTCGAGAAAAGGGCTTTCATAATGCACTTTATATCACATCATGTAATGATCGACAATCACGTGTTTTATCACATGCACCTGAAGTGTGGACTTTTGTTACCCCCCCCCCCCCCTTCTCAAAACATTATGAAAAAACAAATATAGAAACGAGAAAGTATCTAAAATGTGTGATTTCCTCTCCAATCACTTTTTTAAGTCGATCTCCATACTAATATATGTATTACATATATCAGTACCTCACAAGTGGTCAATTTAATAGTTTTGCCAAAAGTAGAAACCATTTCAAACCAACTATGGAGATGGACTTATGAAAGTGATTGCGGGGGAAATCACATATTTTAGATAATTTCTCATTTCTATGTTTAGTTTTATTTATTAATTATTTTTTTTAGTTGGGGGGGGGGGGGGTTAACAAAAATCCACACTTCAGCTGGTTGTCTGTGGTTTCATGTGAGACAATTCTCGTTTGATAAAGTAATGCATCACTCTCAACTAAAATGGATCATAACGTGATCAATAACCCAGAACAATGAATCGTGACATATGTATTCCTCCAAATCGATTTCAAATAAGCGATAATTAACAATGGCTATATATATTATCTGACAAACCTAATCACAATTATAAGATGCATCCGTTGCCAAAAGGGACAATAGGGTTTAAAAGACAACAATTGTTAAAGTTTACCACCATCTCTATTTGGTGATTGAGGAAGATAAATTAAGATTCGGATACGTAGATTTTTTTCCTATGCATTGCATTTTGTAAGGACTCTGATTTAAATGCGCCGACGGAATTGATCGAAAAGCTGGAATATAGTTCATTAATATATTTGCGGAGGAAGAAATTAGTTGTTAATTGTTACCTTTGATGTTTTCTGATTTGACCTGCTGACGACTTTTAAGATTTGACAAAATGTGAAGCCGTTGTCTTTAAAGACATAGATTGATGATCCTTTCTAGCATCCGATATTCTATTCATAAATTTTGGACTCTTTTGGTACTGCCGTTGGCTAATTTCAAAATGAATTATTGTCTTAACACTTCAAGAAAGATATTGACAAAAAGTTTAAATCTTTAAAGTTAATGCAAAATGCCTGGGCACGTTCAACAATAAACATAAATTAATCTTCCCTAGAGAGAGAGAAAAAAATGACGGTATGGTCGCAATCTAATTAATGCTGTCTCCAATACTTCAGACAAGGGTTATACTAATAAACGCAGAAACCGTAAAATATTGCTAAATAAATGATAATGCCGCTTCCCCTCACATTTCTGTGCCTGCTGTTACCAGAGAGAAATAAGTTAGATTGTTATATTGCCAAGGCGCTGTGTATTCTGTACAAATACCATTCGTAGGTAACGTCCTGTTTTGGTTGCCCGTGTCCGGTTTGGCGATTAGTTTGATGAGTTAGCTGAAAAGTTTCATTCCTCTCTGATAAAAGCTGTCGTGAATCAGATAACAAATACTAAAAAAGAAAGTAGTTTTCATGCCGGAAATATTTCAGTGCTGACTGGTAAATCGTCCCGTCTGTTTTGACTCAACATTGAAATAATTCTGATTGTGAAACATGAATAATATAAAATATTACTAATTTACATAATTATCATCTTTAAATGCGTTCAAATTTAATTCTATTATATTCAAGAATATTTATCTGCATAATAAACGACGTGGTGTAAACTCTTTCCTTTTAACACAATCAGGATCAATGGCATAAATACATGTATATAGCAAGTTTCGTGGCTACTAACAACCCCCAAAATGTATTGTTGTGTTTATAGAACAAAGTTCAGTCACGTATCCAGCATACTCCAATTCAAGTCTACACCCTGCATTTCCTACACATATACTTCCACTATTGCATCCAAACAAACTCTACAATCTCTAGACATTGACAATCTTATACTCCATCCACCTAAGTGTTCTTGTTCTTCGTCTTTTTTTAACTATAGTCCAGCTGTAAAATGTCAGTATTGGTGATGTTAATATAGTTGAAAATGAGGACCTGAGAAGTTACTAAATTCAGACAACTCTGGTCATTCAATTGGCGACAGAGCTTTTCTCTTATGAAGATTACGCCAGACGATGGGCCAAATATGAAAAAAAAAATTATAACTTGTCAGAATGGATAAAAAGAATAAGAAGGATAAAAAATCTCTTTTTAGACAAATTTGATCGCGCGTATGTACCATCTATCCGTCTGTGTTTCGTAAACCAGCAGTTACATGTAGCAAAGAATTTAGATAGGTTACATGAGTTTTGATTCCAGTTGAGAAAAATTAAATCAATGTTGTCCTTGTCTGTAAGGTTCATTATTACAGCTGCATCTTAAGCTGCATCTTAAACGAACTTGGTATTTGACACCACATTTGGTAATCATACTTACACTCCTACTGCTCTTTAAAAAAATGAAATGTTACAAAACCATGTTTCAGTTTTAATATCCCAGTCAATGGAACGGGTGGATATCAATTGCCGTGCCTATACTAGATTCCAAAACTTCACAAAAACCCACTAAAAGATCTAATAAATTTTCCACCAAGCCCTTGTCTTTACTCCTCATGAAAATGTTGACAACTGTGAAGGGGCAACAACAGACGTATTGTGCGACAACATACATGTATACCAAAAGTAGTGTAAATCAATGTGGATTCTGGAAAAACTCTAAAGAGTTTCTAGTAAATTTGAAATCCAAGAACCTTCCTAATATGAACAACATCAAATCGTATGACTTCTTAACACTTTACACGACCATTCCTCACGATAACTTTTCAAAATTATAGACAGTTGCTTCTTCAACAAAAATTAATTTAAGACGAAATATTCATATCTAGTGATTATGATCAGTCATTCTAAAGAATATTATGTTAAACTTCATTCAGTACACTGTAGTTAATATTAAAGCTATGTTGGAGTAACTGTTCTTCATTGACAATATCTTTGTAATTGTTGATGATTGGGTCTTCCAACAGTCCGATGGAAGTCCCATGAGCACGAACTGTGCTTCTTTGTTAGTTTTCATATTCTTTTAAAGCAAAATTCATCACTTGAGAAGAAGAAATCTATAGCGGTGGCCTTTAAGACATTTCGATATACATGTATCGACGACATTTTATCTATTTTCACCCATATGTCGATTCAATATATCCCGGCGAAATAGAAATAAAGGACACCACAGAGTCTTCCATATCTGCTTCGTACTTTGCTATTTTATTGAACATACACATTAACGACAAACTAAGATTTCAAATTGTAGACAAACAGGAAGATTTAAGCTTCTCCATCGTCAACTTTCCATATTAATGTAGCAACATTCCATCATCAACTGAATATGGTGTGTATGCTACTCCACTTCGATATGCAAGAGCTTATTCTGCATATGATCTGTTTTTTAAATGAGGCAGGGTACTTGCAAACAAAGTGTTGTTGCAGTGATTATAACGGTCACTTTTGAAGGCAGATTTAACAAATTATATGATCGTAATAACGAACTAGTTTGCCAGTATGGTCTGTCATTAGGTTAAATGCCGTCTGACGTGTTTCCTAGCAATTGCTAAGCCGTTCTTTATACACTGATTTTGACTCCGGATTGCTCCGTTTGCCTGATCAAGACTATGGGCACTCGGCGGATGTGACCGGTCGACAGGAGATACTTACTCCTTTTAGGCACCTGAACCCACCTCTAGTGTTTCCAGGGGTCCGTGTTTGCCCAACTCTTGTTTTGTTTTGACTACGAACCTGGTCACTGTTCGTTATCTTTGCCTTTTCAAGTAACAAGGTAATCAGATCTGTATCTCTAAATAACAAGATAAGCTGGTTTACATAGCAACATATGTAATTATCAATAACAAGACAATAACAATATCACATCACAAGCCACCATCACAACCTGAATCTTCAAAATTGGACACTGAATCAACTTCAAAACCAAATATAGCCGGAAAATCGCCCCTTCGGCTTAAAACTCAAAACAAACGAAAGTCAGGATTTCAAATCAGAGTAGTGAAAAGTTCACGATCATTGAACGAGTACACTTGAAAGTTTTGAAATACATTTTACACCTGAAGAAGGTGAGAAGGGACGTTCTCCACTGTATGTTACTGCTAGCGTAAAATAAGATAGTCATTAAACATAATTTACTAACTGCTGATAAGTTACATTTGAAATACAGGGGCAGGTAACTCATTGTCAACGCCCTACAAGCGGTACCAGATATCCTTTACCTTCAATAACCCATCGATTTATTGCATGAAAACCATTTTGAATTCTTTTTGCAGTTTTTGTTTTAATGCTAAGTATCACATGAATACAGTGACACTTATTACTACTGTAAAACACAAATTAAAGAGTCAAAGGTCGGTTTCTACAGGGATAGTCTATCGATGTAGATAGCTCCTTTTCGGTCACTTAAATATAAATAGGGTGTTTATAACAAACGCAGGTCAAACTTCAAGGTAAAAGTCACGAGGTCAACAGATTTAGTAACGAAAGAGATCTTCTCACAAGGAACGTCCTTGCAAAGGTTAATGTTCTTATGGGAACTGACAGACACCATGAACTATATATGCCACCAACCATCGATTGCGGAAGCTTAAAAATCTTCAATAACATCGTTATCAAAACATTAAAAGATTTTTGAAGATAAAGAAAGCTTTTCTGATAATATAGTATATAAAGGTAAATCAGAGTGGAAAACAACATTGCGTAATCTGATCTTAGGGTGACAAGGGTGTATAGGACACTTATCAAATTCCCTTCCTGTTTAGGGATTAACAGTGTCAAGATAGCGAAATTCTCACAAACACTGGGTCTAAGGGGCAAATTCTCTCCCCATTAACTTTAAAGGTATATACCGACGAGGCTTAGGATGAGCAGACTTGTATCTCACTGTAAACATGGGTGCATGTTGTTCATCCACCCTGGATGTCGCCCGCGAGTTGATCAAAGATCGGATGATATTGGTGGCACCGCGCGAACTTTGATACGGAGCGGTGTCGTATATAGTTCCAAACAAACAACCGATATGGCCATTTACCGACAGGATCCCGTCTCTGCTAAATCATTCTGAAGAGAAGCAGCAGAAACGTTCCTCAATTTTGGAAAACAGTTTTGATATCAACCATCTCATTGGTGTACTAGTTGTGGAAAAACGATTCAGAGACTATTAACAGAGACATACTATATTTATTGATATTCACAATGTTGTGGAAAGTGTGCGTTTTGTGTTTTTTGAGTGCAGTACATAGCGTGGTCCCCCTGTGTCACACAGGGTCGTGGAAGACTAATCCTTCAGACTGCACGAGCTTCTCCATGTGTTTCATGGGCAAGATGGTGGAATTCAAGTGTCTCGGGGGCACGGTTGCCAATCAAATGATGCAGGCGTGTGTACCGTCAAGATCCTACTTGGATAACTGTAAGCCTCGTTTTACAAATATCGTGTTCAATTTCAAAATCAAGTACGTATTGGATTGATTTCGGAAATGGTCTTTTTTTAAAGAATATATTCAGATCGATCCCGCAGAAAAGAAACCGTTGATTCCTCATGAAATTAACGCATGAATCCGAATTAGAACAAAACCCGCTTTTGCGCGGCCTGTAGTATAAATGATCTTACGGTTTGTATCATGATGCTGATTGGACGATAATGATTTTAAACAGAAACCGTGCATGCACTATTTAAAAACAGAAACACAGTGTAGGACAACCAGACATGCAGAAATATACTAGTATTTTAAAAACAATTAACATAGTCATATTAGACTTGTAAGTGAATTCATTAGATTCTACTATAATTTATTCCTGCTATGAGACAGCGGAGCCATATAAAAAGTACCATGCACATAATTATTTAAAAACGTAATATCATAAATCACGTTGCATTTTCCATCATGTAACACGTATGTTGAGACGTGACGCGCTCCACAAATCTTCTGGAAGGGTCCTGTCAGCTAAAGATTGTTTTATCATGGCATTTTCTGTCCCAACAAATGAAGTCTGGTCATCGTCAGCCAGAGTCTCACTATTATAACCATCTAACATTTCTTGTTTTGGCGAAATTATGACGATTCAATTGGCCGAATCTTCACCAAAGAAAATGGACGACACAACCAGTGTTCACCATCTCTGCGGCATACTATTACGGTATAGTACATCCGAGTCGCCGTTTGTCCTCTCCATCATTTTAACCGTTGCGCCTTTAATTTGGTGTTCAATTCATTTAATTCTGTTCATCAGTAACGTTACCTAACCTGAACGTTAAACATTGTCAATGTACATGTAGTATTGTTGTTTTGCATTCCTACGCGCCATTTCAAAAACTATTTGTCTTTTTAATTAAAAGTTATATTTGTATCAAAGGGACAAACTAAAAGAATTCATTTCTTAGCTCCATTATTTTGCAAATAATTATTGTGATTGAAGATAGAAAAACCAAGTAATATTCCAAAAATTGCTTTGGTTGCTAAAAAAAACCCAACTTTGCTACTAAGAATTTTACACACTTTATGAGGATTTTCCAATGATTTGAACGACGCGCATCATGTATAATGAATTTTATTATATGATTGAATACTTCCTCGCTCTCTGATTGGCTGAGATCCAACAAAATAGAAGTCAATAATTCCTAATATTCACTTCCACGTGACCCTCCAGGTAAATATTAGGATTTATTGACTTTTTGGATCTCGGCCAACTTGCCGCGATCGATAGATTCACCTCCCCACAATTAAAGCAAAGAACAATCTTTATGGGGTTTCTAAAATCATGTAATAAAATAATTATTGCTGCTTTATCCTGTCAATACGATGATTTAGACACCTGAGAAGTACAATATTCGCAGAGTCCGAAGGGCGAGGTGAATTTTTATGCATGCACATGTAGTTTTTTTTAACGAACATTACATAATAGGTGATAAACCTACCTATGAAAATTACTTGAACATACAATAGAGAAACTTCTGATCAATTCATATTGAAATTCCAAAAAGATTTTTCTTCATTATTTAATTTAGCTGACATGCATCAAGAAAAACAACTCAAAATATATATTATGACCGTCAATGAAATATAGATAATTATTCTAATGTCGAAGACAGCAGAGACTGAAATTTTTCTGTACAAACGAACTCCCTGTTAAATGTAATAATAACGTTATGGAATTAATTGATAATTCGAATTCAGTAGTTTCTTTAAATGTAGAAATGTCACTCGTGAACGTGATTCTCGTACATATAAATTACATGCCAATATTTCGCATGACAAATACACACGCTATAGTCACATGATTTCCATGCAATCCATTTTTATAGGACTTCAGCTGGATATAGCCGGTCTTGTGATGCAAACATGAAACATAAATCATGAACCATGCAGTTTCAAGGCTGCGATGATGATCCAATAAATCAAATATGCGATTTCAAGCAGAAATAGGATAGACAATGTAGCTAAAAGAATTATGCTATTTATAAGTTGTACTCAAAACTTCGAAAGTAATTTGTTGAATAAGCAATCTTGTTCCTTCATTTCTTCAGATTTGTGTGATTATACATAACATGAAAAGGCGCCGAGTGCTATCATATGCATGTACAATATATTATATTAATGAAAAAATGCATGAAAATCACATGAATGTGTGTGAGGCTTATAAACTACGTGATATTCCTACGTGTATAGTTTTCGAATAGACAAAATCACACGCGGGACTTTTTCCTTTGTAACGTTGGTGACAAAGTCCGCAGCTTCAAATGTATATACACAATTTTCTGACTTATTGCTACAAAAGGGTCGCGTCTCGTGGAGAAATACATTAAGAGCAGTGGCGGATCCAGGATTTGTCGAAGGGGGGGGGGGGGGGTCCGTGTTCTTGAAAGGGAGCCAATAAGTTAAAGGAGTATTTTATCGTAGCGGAATTTCAAACTTGGGTTCTTAGATCTTAAGGCCAATCAATTACATTCTAATTATTAATCATAAACACATCAACAGATTTCATAAACGCTAATTAAAGCCGTATTAGTTGTATCGCTCAAAGTTAGGGGTCCTCGGCAGTCAGTTTTTTTCGTTAATGAGATAGCGGGTCACGTGGTACTGTCGCGCATACGCTCATAGATGTCATTCTTAACAGAATGACCGGTATGATTATCGGTGAACGCTCTTGAGTTTAACGGTAATAAATCAGCTCTAGAACGTATGGGAGGAAATTATACATCGATGAAAATACCCTTTAGTAATGCATTCGACCCTTACATGTTTGAATCCTTGCAAGTCAATAATAAACGGCAAGAAATAGCCTACAAGTAGCGACGGATAGCGAAGCCTCTACATAACATGTAATCATGGTTAATTTCAAGCATAGGCACGAGATTAGTGTTCATGAAAGTTTAAGCAGACTCGATAGTTTCCCTTGTAGAAACTTAGAAATAGTCGAAGTATAAAATAAAATTAAAAATAATATAAACTATCGTTTAATTTGTGGTAACTTTGCAGCAGTGCCCGGTGATAATACGAAATTCAGATAATAGGTCATATAACACATGCGTTAATTGTAAAAGGAGTATGGGATTTGAGTGGCCGTATTATTGTAAGGCTTTGTCTTAAACAAATGGCGTTAAATTGAATTAAAATCCATACATGTTGCATGAAAGAGATGAGTAAAAGTTCAGTCCGGTTGCACGTGCAAAGAACACGTGGGAAATCAAGACTCGTTCTCAGCCGGGGAAGGTCGACAATTAGTACCAGTTTGGTGAATATGGTGTTGTTCAGCACAGAGGTAAAATCCAAATATTTTCAACATCGGAACAATTTTTTCAGGCTTTGGTGGCGTGTTAATTGATAACATTAAGAGTAGAATATCTTTGGCGTGTAATTAGATATGACTGCAGTCCACAATAGGTTTGGGTTATTTTGGTTTTATTCATCATTAAGATTGTGAAGAAAAATCCATGTTTGTCCCTCTGAGGGGATATTGACACTCTCAAGTGGGCACGCGAGTCTATTACAACTGTCTTTCGTAAAACAAAAACGTGCTGATCACTTTGTTTGAGGTTTTAGGCGTGCAACGGCCGTGGTTTGAATTAAACATTTGAATAACCATTGCTTATACGTTGGTAGAATATTCCCCGATTTAAAAAATTTCAAGAGAATTACTTTTGTGTACTTTTAATTATTCCCACAAATTGGTAAGTTATAAAGCAAGCGATAATTCTCTCGAGTTAAAAACAACTACCTCAATGACCGATTTTTCACCTGGAAACGACCCCTTTCTCAAGAACTCAAAACGTGTTGAAAAAAATCCAAATTGCCGCCCCAATACACCATATTATATCTGTTTAAAATTCCTATTAACAGATATATTTGTTCGTAACGGGTTCCTTCAGGCGTGATATGGTCGCTTATTCTAAACAAAAAGTGTCCCAATTGACACTATGACGACACGTAATGGGCGCGTAAAATCGCCGATTAAATATGCATATTCGGAAATTCCAAACTTTGAAAAGCTATATCTTTGAAAATATAGCCTTTGTTGTGACACAAAAAACTTGATGAATGATTTTAAAAGCATCTTCTTCTTTGATATATAAAAAATAACGAAATTTTTGAACTCGTGATAAAACTCCTTTAATGGGATGATGCCAAAGTAGGGGCCCAGGGGGCGAAGCCCTCGGATCGGAAGCTCTCGGGTTTTAGAGCTTTGAAAGGTACTTTTAGGGGTTAATTTAACTATATTATCTATACATGATAATTAAGTTTAGTCACCGAAAAAAGGGGGAGGGGGCGGACCCCCTGGGCAACCCCCTCTAAATTCGCAGGCCTATGAAGAGGATACATTTTACAGATCGGTGTCCAAAAATGTTACACTGTATGATTTGTAGAGGATCCTTTGAATCATTAATCTCAGAGTTACATAATGGGTGATTTGTTAATCTTGCAGGTTCCAAAAAGCAGGCAAAAGTAGATGAAAAGGTCCCACCAATGACTGAAAAGCCACTTTCTCCAAAGCCAATGATTCAGACACCACAGGTAAACCCTTCTACTGAAAAGCCGCCACTTGCTACGAAACCAACGATCCAGCCACCACAAGTGAGCCCTTACACCGCCAGGTGTCGCGACACGCCTACAGCCCTACTGACCCACCCCAACAGCTGCGCTAAACACGTGGACTGCTCCATGGTTATGCAAGGCATGCTGGGAGAATTGGAATGCCCTTTTCCGACCCTGTGGAATTCAGATACAAAGATGTGTGATAACCCATTAAGCGTCAAATGCGGAACCAGATGGGAACCGAAAGATGGCTGTAAGTTCATCAGTAAATGTTTTAGAATACCTCTTTAATTTCGATATCTGAAGTTTTTACAAATATAGTAGATCTAAATTTCACCTATACACACGTATTTAGTCCTCAATTTCTATTAGAAAAAAAATCTTCGCCCTTTTAAACACAAAAGTAACATACATCCTTATGCATAAGGACAATCGTTTTCCAGAGATGTATATATATATATACAGTCAAAGCCCGTTATCTCGAACTCGATAGACCGAGAAAAATATTCGAGATATCCGAGGATTCGAGATATCGAGGGTAAAATACATAAAGAATTAATGATTGGGACTTTCGAATCACTTCAACTTAGCCATGGTATTCGAGATATCAGTGTTCGAGATACCGAAGTTCTACTGTATATGGTACAAGTAATTAGACTTAGTCTGCAAGGTATCGCAATATACATGTAGTTCGATGCATCTCCGTGCGCACTTATTTTCCATAGGAAAAAGTGTCTTGTTCACCGAATGAAAGTCGACTAAATTGTGAAGTGTTTTCAGCTATTAAACAGATCATGGTGATACCGAAATTATTTTAGCTATTTCCAATACACTAACTAGTACATGTTTCAACATTGAAAACTATATATATTCGACCATGAAGACCCCAATCTTCTGTATCAAGTTTCAATCTGAAATGTCAGTAGATGAAAACGTGCGAACCATATTTATGATATTCTGTAGAAGATAATACTTTTAATTTTAGGTGAGTACGAGAGTAACGCGTGTAAGCACTCCTCCCACTGTATACCGTGCGAGGTGAGGTTTCCCAGCTGTAAGGGCCGTCCGGATGGAATCAATGCGTGGTCAGGGCGGGAGTGGACCCCACATTTCGTGGTGTGTGAGAACGGAAGACTTGTACACCAGGGACAGTGCACGTACGGCGACACGTCCAAGATTGTCTTCGATCCGGTAGAGCGCGTCTGTGTCCGACTCTGAATGTTATAAAACAGCATGGGACTTCTATATATGTACTTTAAACAGATGGAAATGCAACAAATCATTTCAAAATATCTACGGTGTACACGTAATCTGCACCTTTTTGAAGGTGTATACACGTGATTTATTGTTAAGAATTTAAGGAAATCTTGTGCGTGTATCTGCTTATTTTCTCTTTGTTGAATAAAAGTTTTTAAAAGAAAATTGTTATGTTTGATTATTACTACACCTAGGGCACCTGATCCCACCTCTGGTGTGCTCAGAGGTCCACGTTTGCGCAGCTCTATTTGGGACTTACAAGATTGATCACTGTTCCTTATCTTTGCCTTGATATTTAGCAATCACAAATCATTTAATTTTATTTTATGTAACTATCTATCGCCGATTCTAATTGGCTAAAATGCCTATCAAAACTTGAGGAGATTGCCTAGGTCACCTGAAATTTTTATCGCCACTTTTAAAATGACCTTCACGAAACACACGCGTCCTCTTGATTTAATTACACTTTGAAAGCTGTTTGTTGTGGAAAGAATTAAAATCTTACCTCAATATTTGGCCAGATTTCCTTTCATCTTGATAACACATCCTTTAGTCGCCCTGGTATCAAATTATAAAATCACTAATATAGTGTAAATGAATGTTTTCCAACACCGTCTGGCTTTCCGTCATAAGATGGGTTTCTAGTGTTCATTTCAAATGTAACCAGATGCTTTATAAATGTTGTTACAGTGTACAAGTATTAGCAATGTAATCTCTACTAATTTCTGTTCGATGAACAGGAGCACAATGTGGTTGTTCTCTGGAAAATGCCGCGCAATTACTGACCTGATATTGTCCATATTCTACTTGGATACTGGTTGATAATTTCATATTACTGTCTGATATGTCATATAAACTGGCCTGATATTGTTCATATTACTGGCCTGATATTGTTATATTACTGGTCTGATATTGTCATATTACTGTGGTCTGATATTTGTTATATACGTGCGTGATCATGTCCATTATACTGGGCTCAATATTGTCATCATTCACTGGCCTGATATTGTCATTATTACTGGTCTGTACTGTTATATTACTGGTCCTGATATTGTCATATTACTGGCTGATATTGTCTATTACTGGTCTGATATTGTATATTACTGGTCTGATAATTTGTTCATATTACTTGGTCGTCTATGTATTATATTTACTGGCCTGATATTGTCATATTACTGGCCTGATATTGACATATTACTGGCCTGGTATTGTATATTACTGGTCTGATATTTATGTTTCCGGGCTCTAAAGAGTTATCCTTTCCACTTAGAGTCACCATATCATACATGGGACGAAGATGTTCCCGATTGATTTTGGGGTCAAAAGGTCAAGCACACTGGACAATGAAGTAGCAAAATGTGTCCCGGGCTCTAAAGTGTTATCCTATCCACCTA